>CM038681.1:483405925-483563695 GCA_021605205.1 Aegilops longissima | reverse complement strand
GCACCGCGACGCCTCTACTCGCCCCACCATGACAAGCCATCCTTTGGCATATGTCGCACCTAACCCCGACACTTTTGGCATCGTGGGAACCATTGTGGACGGTGTTGCTAAAGCCAAAAGATGGAACCAAAGCTCTCGATTGATTGATTGAAGGAATAGAGAAATGCAACGCTCTCCTCTTTCTCCCATGCTTGGACGCATGTAGTACAGTATAGAGCATAGAGTCTACTCCCCGTCCCTTCTATTACAAATCACAAAGCAGTTGAGGCGCCAAATCACAAAGCACGGACGGTTAACTATCATTTCACTCTTCACGACTCCGCTTCTCCATCGCCTTCTTCGAGAAACCATTCACCGCACTAGTACTCCTAGTAGTAGTACTAGTAAAGGACTTCCTGATGCAAATAAGGCGGTTGTCTCGGCTTGCAAAGCACTTCATGTAACTACTTACCGTAGTCTACCTCAATGGTGTTCTCCGTCGAACGACTTCGCCAAACCACAAAAAAAGTCGCGACACGTCACCGAATGGGCAAGGAATTCAAATATAGTTACTACCTCCATTTTTTGTACACAAGGCCAAGATATCAAAATTACAATTTGCCAAGGGCCACTAACACAAATCGAGGCAAAATTGATGGGGTTAGCAACCAAGGACATTAATATCCCCTGCATGCATGCGGAAGTGAGAAGGTTCGCTTGCATGGCGCTGCATTAATCAAGTGATGAGGAGGAGATGGTTAGCTCTTTGGTCTTTCGAGAAAAAATACGCATTAATTGACATGTGAAACGAGGATTTGTATCGATTAAATCCCGCGAAGGAAAATCTCGCCTTTCTTTTTTAACACTAGTACTCCTAGTAATGCATATACTTATCTTGTTTGGGTCTAGGCCTTGCATTGCCAAACTTCGCCACACATTTTTGCCAATCTTGCCTAAAGTTTTCAAATGAGAAGGAGGTACACTTGCGCACGCTTGCCGCGGGTCGCACTGCACCTCACACGGTCGCTTCCCGCACGCCGCATGTCGCACCGCACCTCACACACGCTTCCCGCACGCCGCAAACCCAACCAAGGGAACGCACCACAACGACACGTGTTGTCGCATGCGAACAAACCAAACTCAGCCATCCTATCGCTGACACATAATTTTCGCTCATAGAGTATGTTTATCCAACCGCATGTTAGAGTATCCAGACGCCTGCACGTGGTCTGTTGGGGAAGAAGACGAGGTGAGGAAGAAGGAAAGAAGGGTTAGAGACGAGGATATTCATCCAACCGCCTGAAATGGTAGATCGACCCAAGTCAGCGACTTGCATAACAAATAGTATGTTTTTACATAGCAAAAGATCCATAAAACAACAACATAAAGAAAACTATCACCGCCGCGGAAAGAGATGGCCTCGCTGTTTTGGCTGCCGGTGCGAACCAGCCGTCGCTGCCGACGTGTGTCTCCGCCGTGGTTGTCCTCGCCTGCAGCTACTGCTCAAGCGGAGCGGCGGGCGCCGAGAGCACAGCCCGTTCAAGTCGAGGACGTCCGGTTCCGCCGCAGGAGGGCCTCGATGGCAGCGGCATCCGCGCCTGCTGCCGAGTCGAGCCTCCGCCGCCTGGTTCAAGTCCAGACTTCCGTTCCGCCGCAGGAGGGCGCTGGCGAGAGCGGCATCCGCGCGGCGCGCCGAGTCGAGCCTCTGCCGCTCGGTTCATGTCCAGGACGTCCGGTTTCGCCTGCAGGAGGGCCTCGATGGCAGCGGCATCCGCGCGCTCCGCCTCAAGTTGAGCCTCCGTCGCCCACTTCACATCCACGACATCCGGTTCTGCTTGTAGGAGAACCTCGATGGCAGCGGCATGCGCGCTCTCCGCGTCGAGTTGAGCCTCTGCCTACCGTCCTCCTTTAGTATCGCCATGTTGAACCGCTGGTCCGCTTTGCACCATGGGGGACTTTGACGCCGACACGAAGTCGACGCCCATCGCCTCATACCCATAGGGGCCTTCGCGCCGCGACCTCTGCAGGAATATTGATCGGCTTCTCCTCCTCGTAGTTTGACTCTGAGAACTCGGGATTGGCCCGCCGCAAAGCGAGCTTGGGAACGGAGGTTCAGGCGCCGACCGCCGCCGCGATTTCGCGCGGCGCCCGTGTCGCATCTTGTAATAAGTGATCTTGTGGCGCACCATGGCTTTCCGCGAACTAGGGACGCTTGATGCGGCTTAGGGATCGAAGGTGGGGAATGGGCTGAGATTTGGTGTGGTTTTAGGGCAGTGGCTGGCGAGGCCGAGCAGCAAGGTTTTGTGTGCATAGTGGTTCCGTGACGACCGGTCAATCGGTTTTGATCAGACATCGCTCTTGTCGCTGCTTCAAGCGTTGCAGCCCGCACGCTGGACCCTCCATGTCACTCATCGAATGGAACGCGCTTCGCCTTTGCGTTGCCGCTTGTGGGACCGCAGCTTGAGAGCAAACCGATGTCCTCCCTCCCCGCCCGCCATTTATTATACCACCACCCCTCCGCTTTATGCGGAGTAAATAAAATAGAGGGAGTATACTACGGATGAGGATCCTCGACGTGGCTGAACCCATTAAGTAACCGACATGCGGGGCCTAGCAAGCATGGGGTCCGCCAAGAAGTGACCGAAAGGGAGGGTAAGGCAGGATACCTACGCCGAGGATCCACTTCAAAGATACTACTTTGACCAAATGTTAGAGTAATAATATATGACATGCAACTTACACAAATGTTAGAGTAATAATATATGACATGCAACTTACACAAAGCATACAGGTCTAATGCTTTTCGAGGCTAACTTTGACCAAATGTTAGAGTAATAATATATGACATGCAACTTACACAAAGCATATGGTCAATTTCAGATGTGAAAGGAGTTTCCAATGATATAATTTTCACATTATACATCTCATGTACTCCTCCGCCTAGGTGTGTAAGTCATCTTACTAAAACCAAATAATCCCAAAACACGAGGCATGGTGCATTAACTTCTACCTCGTTTCTTGTTTCTTGACATATGAACCAATAAGAGATGAGGGTGTGCATGCTTTTAATGACCTGAGACTATCAAACATGACATGCAGTGGTTAGTTCATTGCATGCAATACTATTAATTAGCAAATAAACATTAATGTCTCTCATTTTCCCCTCCTCCTTGGTCACGGTGCATAGCCTAAGATGACTTACTCACCTATGTGAAAGGAGTACTATTAATCTTGTCAATAGTCAAATTGGAAACCATCTTGAGTACAAATCTAGGAGTACGTACGAATCTAACAATATTGATTGGGCGTTGTTGAATGTTGATACCTTTTTTATCATAGTAGAGATACTTTGACTACACATAAAACTTATACTCCCTTCGTCTAGGTGTCTAAGTCATCTTACGAAAACCAAATAATCCCAAAACACTTAGGCGCGGTGCATTAACTTCTACCTCATTTCTTGTTTCTTGACATATCAACCAATAAGATATGAGAGTGTGCATGCTTTTAATGACTTGAGACTATCAAACACGACATGCAGTGGTTAGTTCATTGCATGCAATACTATTAATTAGCAAATAGACATTAATGTCTCTCGTTTTTCTCTCCTCCTTGGTCACGGTGCACAACCTAAGATGACTTACTCACCTAGACGGAGGGATTATGTAAAGTAGAAAGGATAGGAGGGAGTATATTGTATGTTCAAAAACGAAACGAACATTGAATACCCTTTATATATGATTTGTGGATGCTATGATCACCGGTTCAAAATTTTGAATCCGCCTTAGGTATCATATGCCCCCACTCGTTCCCTCTCGATTTCATCTCGTGGTCCGGAGATCTATTGAAAGAGGACTAGGGTGGGCACATGTGAATGATACTCGGCGGAATGTTCAGATGAGGCATGCGGGAGGATGGACTCAACTGGAGGGCGACATGATCGATGGAGAAGAGCCTTGGAGAGGAATGAGAAATAAGCAAACGCCACATGATTACACTTGAATGGCTCAAATAAACAATAACTTGTCTCGCTTGGCCTACATAGTGAAAGGCCTAATGCACAACGCGGAGCACTGACGCTCGAATATGGACGGGAAAACAGGGAAACCGACATAGCGCAGACTAGTCCAATGGAGGAGCTGGCCCACCACCTCCTCCCCACCGACAACCGTTCATGTGGGTCGTTGGGGCCAACAACGGGGCGCAGCTCCAGCACCGCCTCTGGACACGGCGACCGGGGTGAGCGACACGCTCATATCGTCGATAGACACGATCGGTTTCAATGTGCCGAGGGTGGCGTTAGTGTTGTTGCACGACCAACGGTACGTTTGATTTGTGCCCAAGGTTTCCTCATCAAAGCATTGGGTAGCCAAAATTTTGGTTGAGGTATTGGTTTCCCATGATTTGGCTGGCACTGGCAAGAAAAATGAACTAGAGTAGGCTAGAGTTCATTGGCATGCCAAAGAAATGGCAACCATCCAAACAAAGACCAATCTTTGGGTCATGACCAAAATTTTGGTAAGGTGCACTTTGGCCAAAATCCAAACACACCCCAACACCCGGCTCATCGAGGATGCACGGGGCGCCGCGATGCGTCCGCGGAGTGGTGTAGCACGGCCAACTGCATCCTGTGGACCTGAGACCATGCCGGGTCGTCTTGCTTTTTCAATGACATGCGGGATCGATTTGAGCAAAGGGCATCTCCAACGCTGCCACGACCGCAGCTGACTACCCCGGCACACCAAAGCCCTCGCCCTCGCGCCACCGAAGCGCTGGTGCGTTCCCAGCCGGCGCCAGCTGCCCGCATTCATGTCGTCCGCTCAGATGTCGTCGTTAAGAGGCTCGGTGTCCGAGGAACCAACTCCGCGACTTAATGACGCACCGGACGCTTGGCCTCACCGAATGCGCTACTTAAAGCGGCAACGCCCAGCTAACCTCCACACCATAGTGCATCGCCCTCCTACCGCACCACATCCGCTATGACCGCAAGTGCGAACGCCTACGGAGAGCTTGTCTTCGGGATGAAGCTCGAGGTCGCCGCCCTCGCCAAGTCGCCTCTCGCGACGCAATAGCGGCGTAGTCGGACGCGACGCGACCGCACAAGCGGTGGCCACGCTGGCGGCCGACGACGGGAGCACCGCCACCACGCTGCCCTACTTGCCGCCGTCCAATGTCCGCACCGCTGAGGTCGGGACTCTCCGAGGATGAGTAGGGCATGGGAGGCGGCAGGGCATGGTGTGCCAACTGGCTGGTCCGTATCCCGTGTTCTACTCTTCCTCGCCGAGACCGCACCTTCACTTCATGGGTCTTGAACCCCGCCTGCATATAGAGATCGCAGATGGAGGACGCCGATCGCCGCCAGAGAATAGGTTTAGGGTCGGGTTTCTTTTATTTTTCTATCCTATAAAAGTTTGAAATGTAATGAAAATCTGTCGTGTTTGCATTAATCATGGCCGGTGTATATGAACTTTCACAATAATATACATATTGTAGGAGTACTAGCAAGATGCCCGTGCGTTGCACGGAAGATCAAGATCTTGTGTGAGAAAAGGATGAACGAGGGAAAGCCTTATCTACAAATGTGGAGAGGAGTGCGCGTAAATTTTCATAGTTTCCTTCCTATCCATTAGATATAGATCGGACGGCCTATACTGCAGGATGACAGGCACACCATCATCACCAACTCTGCTTTTTATTGAACCGAGACAAATCTAAAAAACCCAACTAAGCCAACCTCCCAGCATATCGCACGGGTAAAGACCCGGCCGTGCCATTTTAGTCGGGATTACCGGATTACTAGTAGTAGTATCGATGGATCGCGCGAAGCAACATTTTTTTTTAGGGGGCGAAGCACCTAGTTTAAAAGGAAAAAAGGCAGTACACTCACAGCACTCCTGTCGCGGTCGCATTGCACACCACACACGTTCGGTCCTACACAAGGCTCACGCAAACGGAACGCGCTTCGGCTTGCCTCTTCATTGACACGTGGGACTGCACTTGGAGAAACCGACCATGCGCCAAACTCCCCCGCCCTCCGCGCGAAAATCCTCCCCCACACACACACACACAAATTCCCCAAATTGATTCAACCGCCTTCGCCAAATATTCCCCAAACCCCTCCCCCTCCCCTCCATTCACTCCGCCAAAGCCGCCCTCCCCGCCAGCTGATATGTCGGCGCCATGTTCATCGAGGGGACGACGGCGATCCTCTCGCTCCCACAAGACGCTCGTAGACTGTCGTCCTCTAGCCGCACCGCCACCTCTCGCTACGCTCGTGGAGGCGCCCGGCGGTCGCGCCGCCACCACCGGCGATGTTCGTGGTGGAGACGCACGGCGGTCAGCTTCTCCCACGGTATGCGCATTCTAGACCGAGGCCCTGCTCATGTCGGTGTAGCGCTGAATGTTACCCGATAGACGCTGTTAATCTCACCGCTTGTCAAGTAGTTTATCGTCAATATGCTCGCTTAAGAAGCTTCCTTGCCCTGCTCGCACTCAATCTGCTTAGCTGAGATGGCATGCCAAGGCCGATTAGTTGCTAAAATATCTTGCCATATATTTATTGTGATGTAGATTGCCATGGTCTAGTAGACAATCTGTTAGGTGAAATAGCTCTACACCATTTTATACTCGATCTTTATTGCTGTGATGGCCTTCGGTAGTTCGATGGCTGTGTGCTCGGCCTCATTGACTGCTGAAACAGCCTGCCATAATTTAGCACTCAAATTTGTTTGCTGAATTAGCCTTACATATATTTCGTTACTTAGATCTGCTCATCCAAATATCTTGCCATAGCTTTAAACATCGACCTAGGTATTTTTTTTTGGACTTCATAAAAAAGCTTATATGTTTTTCCTATAATATCTAGTAGAAGAACTAATTTGTATGTCTAACAGATGGACATGACTTGGATAACTTCTGCTTGAAGATTCTCCGCTGCATATGTCGAGGGGGTTGAAAACTTCATGAACTTTATCAAAGCTGAGTACGGTGGTCCGAAATCAGATGTGCTCTGCCCGTGTAGCAGTTGTATGAATTCAGTTACAAGACCCCAGTCAACTGTGCAAAATCATCTACACTTGTGTTGGATGTCGGTCACATATACTAGGTGGGTTCATCATGGTGAAGCTGTGAACGTCAATGTTATTGACTACGTGGAAGCAGCAGATCACCATCTTGATCTGCCTGATGCTCAGGTGGAAGAGGAGGAGGAGGTGGTGGTGGCAGAAGAGGAGGAGCAAGTGAGTTTGACCAATATTGAAACAATGCTACGAAATGCTCATGCATTCCGTGAACTTTCACCTGCAGAAGAAAAATGGCAGGCCCGCATGTTGGAACAATGCAACGTTGCTGTCACCCCAGGAAATAAGCTGTCAGTATTCTCAGCTATGGTCACCTTTCTTTAGGTGAAGACATCTGAGCGGATGACCAACAAATCATACGATGCAATGTTGGCTGCTTTCCCCAAATCTTTCCCAGATGCGTCTGAGCTGCCACGCACCTACAGTAAAATGAAGAATTTCCTTCGTGCAGTTGGAATTGGATATGATATGATCCATGTTTGTAAGAATAATTGTGTTCTGTTCCGGAAGGATTATGCCAACTTAAGTGAATGCCCGAAATGCAAATCATCAAGATGGAAAGATGGCGATGCTGTGAAGAGGGTTCCTCATAATGTTCTGAGACATTTTCCAATTACACCAAGATTGCAGAGGTTGTTTCATGATGTTGAAACAAGAGAGGATGTACTATGGCATTCTAGGAACTAGGAGTACAGAGATCAGAATGTAATGAGCCATCCATCTCATGGTAGTGAGTGGAAAAGCTTCAATGATAAACACAAAGAGTTTGCTGCTGACCCGAGAAACATTAGACTTGGCTTAGCTTCAGATGGATTTAACCCATTTGGCCACCAGAGCGCCACATATAGCATGTGGCCAGTTCTTGTTATCCCTTACAACATGCTTCTAAATTTCTGCACCAAAGAATCAAACTACATGATGGCCTTGCTCATCCCAGGTCCAAAAAGTCCTGGAAAGGATTTTGATTTGTTCATGGAGCCTCTTGTGGAGGAACTTCAACAGCTATGGAAGGGTGTTCTCACTCGAGACCTATATAGCAGCGCAGCAGCTGATTTCTTTCTGCGTGCTGTTGTAATTTGGTGCATCCATGATTATTCAGCTTTAGACACTATGTCAGGGCGAACGACACATGGTTAAAATGCATGTGTTCGCTGTTACAGGAATCCGCTGTCATACGCAATACTTAGCAAGATTTGTTACATTGACACCGCTGCCTCCTTGCCAAGGACAAGCCGCATCCTAGAAAATACCAAGACATGTGTTCAATGCAAAGCATGAAAACCGTGATGCGCCAAAGAGGCTCACCGCTGATGAGTTGCAAGTGGAATTAGAGAAGGTCGGGTATATTACACCGTGAAACCATCCCGTAATGGTAGCGGGAAAAGGAAGCGTGGCACGGTAGAAGAGAGATTATTGTTTACCCGCTGGTCCACTTTGTGGGACTTGGAGTATTGGAAAGATTTGATTTATGGCATAATCTTGATGTGATGCACATCAAGAAAAATATATGTAACAGATTATCGGCACACTTCTTAACATTGAAGGCAAGACGAAGATACCTTAAAATCTAGGATACATTTGACACACCTGGTATCGAAAAGGATTTGCGGTGCAAGATGAAGGTAAACCACGGATATGGCACCAGCCAGTACGCCTTTGGACAAGGTAAAAGAAAAGAATTCTCATGAGGTCCTGCCACGGTGAGATTCCCACATGGATTTGCTTCCAACTCGAA
The DNA here is from genome assembly GCA_021605205.1 of Aegilops longissima. Taxonomy (NCBI): domain Eukaryota; kingdom Viridiplantae; phylum Streptophyta; class Magnoliopsida; order Poales; family Poaceae; genus Aegilops; species Aegilops longissima. Next base: position 483,554,902 of record CM038681.1, on the reverse strand, counting down.
AGGAGAGTCGGTGTAGATGGAAACAAGGTACAAGGGTTGAAAACTCATGACTGCCACGCCCTACTTCAAAGGGTTTTACTGTTATCCTTAGAGGATTGGGCCGCCGACTTATACAGAGCAGATTGCAGAGTTGGGACAATTCTTCGTGGAACTCTGCAGCAGAAATATCAGGATAGATGCTTTGGAGCGCCTTAGAGACAAGATACCAACTATCCTATGCGACCTTGAGAAGATATATCCTCCAGCCTTCTTTGATATGATGGTGCATTTGGCTGTTCATCTACCTGATGAGGCACTACTTAGAGGTCCAGTACAGTATGGCTGGATGTACCCTATTGAAAGGCGGCTATGCACTTTCAAGGGCTATGTTAGGAACAGAGCTAGACCCGAGGGTTCCATTGCAGAGGCCTACATTGCTACAGAAGCGTTGATATTCTGCTCAAAATACATTGAAACAGCTGATCAGCTTAGCAAAGAGGTGGGTGAAGACAATCCCAGGCTCAATGTTTTCGATTATTCTGTTCGAGTTACAGGGAAGAGTCGACAAGAGGACAAACCTAAAGATTTGGACAAAATGGTTTGGTATGTGTTGAATAACTGTCCTGAGAAACTACCTTTGTAACGCCCTCGATGCGGCTATATCTCCCACGTGTCGAAGCACGACTTAGAGGCATAACCGCATTGAAAGCAATGTCGCAAGTGAGGTAATCTTCACACAACCCATGTAATACATAAGGGAAAGGGATACATAGTTGGCTTACAATCGCCACTTCACACAATACATGAGTAAAGCATTACATCATACAGATACAATCAAGGTCCGACTACGGAACCAAAATAAAAGAAGACTACCCCAAATGCTACACAGATCCCCGATCGTCCCAACTGGGCGCCACTATTGATCAACTGAAACGAAACAACACAATGAACAAGATCTTCATCGAGCTCCTCCTTGAGCTCGGATGCGTCGCCTGCACGGTTTCATCGGCACCTGCAAACTGGTTTTGGAAGTATCTGTGAGTCACGGGGACTTAGCAATCTCACACCCGCGAGATCAAGACTATTTAAGCTTAAAGGTAGGACAGGGTAGTGAGGTGGAGCTGCAGCAAGCGACTAGCATATATGGTGGCTAACATACATAAAGAGAGCGAGAAGAGAAGCAAGGCACAATCGAACAACTATGATCAAGAAGTGATCCTGAAACTACTTACGCCAAACATAACTCCAACACCGTGTTCACTTCCGGACTCACGAGAAGAGACCATCACGGTTACACACGCGTTGGTGTATTTTAATTAAGGTCAACTTCGGTTTTCTACAACCGACATTAACAAATTCCCATCTGCCACATAACCGCTGGCACGGCTTTGAAAGATAATACCCCGCAGGGTGTCCCAACTTAGCCCATGATAAGCTCTCGCGATCAACGAAGGATATTCCTTCTCCCGGAAGACCCGATCAGTCTCGAATCCGGCTACAAGACATTTCGGCAGAATAAAACAAGACCAGCAAAGCCGCCCATGTGCCGACAAATCCCGATAGGAGTCGCACGTACCTCGCTCGTGGCACACCGGATAAGTCAAGCTACGAGTAAAACCAAGCCTCGAGTTTCCCGTGGTGGCCCCGCAGTTGCTCGGTTCGACCAACACTCGAGGAGCACCGCCCGGGGCTAGAATAAAGATGACCCTTGAGTCTGCAGAACCCAAGGAAGGGGTATATGTGGTAGGTAGTCAAATGGTAAAACCAAGGTTGGGCCTTCTTTGGAGGAGTCTTATTCAAAGCGAACTGTCAAGGGGGTCCCATAAATCACCCAACCGCGTTAGGGACGCAAAATCCGGGAACATAATACCGATATGACGGAAACTAGGGCGGCAAGAGTGGAACAAAACACTGCATAAGGCCGAGCCTTCCACCCTTTACCAAGTATATAGATGCATTAATTAAATAAGATATATTGTGATATCCCACAAGTAAACATGTTCCAACAAGGAACAACATCTCCATGTTCCGACAAGGAACAAACTTCATCTTCACCTGCAACTAACAACGATATAAGAGGGGCTGAGCAAAGCGGTAACATAGCCAAACAACGGTTTGCTAGGAAAGGATGGTTAGAGGTTTGACATGGCAATGTGGGTGGCATGATTTAGCAAGTGGTAGGTAACGCAGCATAGGCATAGCAAAAGAGCGAGCATCTAGCAAGCAAAGATAGAAGTGATTTCGAGGGTATGGTCATCTTGCCTGAAATCCCGCAAGGAAGAAGAACGAGTCCATGAAGAAGACAAACGGACGAAGTCGAACTAATCCTCACAACTCCGAACTAAACCGGCTAACGAGAGAAGCAACCCGGAAAGAAGCAAACAACATGGTAAACCAACAAGAACAAACATGGCATGATGCACAACCAAATATGATGCATGTACGGTTTAAATAGCATGGCATGGCAATATGCGCAAACAAAACTACAAGTTAAGTGGAGATCAATATGCAACGAGTTGCATATTGACAAAACACCACATCAATTATTTAGTTCACTCCCGATTAGGAACACAACAATATTAAATGTTGGTTAACATGGCAAGGGGTGAAGCATAACAAAACTATACCATCTAAACAATTTAAATGGGGCCGGATATAACAAACAACAAATCCGGTAAATCCCCATATGCATTTAGCAAATTAATGGAAACAACAAATATAAACATTTAAATGTTGTTATCATGATGCGGATGACATATGCAAGTTTTAAGCAATTTTATGAAAATGTTGACATGAGCATGTTATGAAGCATTTGGTCACCATGGCGGAACGAAAGGGTGCCACGGCGGCGAAACGAAAATGGTGCCACGGCAACATTCCGGTCCCGGTAACTTGATTGAGATGTCGGTGCAAAAGAAAGTGTGGAGAGCGTGCCATGCAAGATGGTGGGGTGATCCCGGTTACCGGGTTCCCACGTGTCGACGGCAAGGCAATGAGGAACGCGCAAGGAACAACTCGGACATGGTGCAAACACAGGCATCTCATACCACACACATCCATTCTCGAAAGGTCGTCTCGGCGGTTATACCTTTGAAGCGTGTGTTTTCAGAGTGGATCGGGTTCGAAGCGGTGTAGAGGAAGTAGGCGTTCACAGGACGTCGTGGAAGTAGTGGTACACGGCGGCGACGGTAGTTGTTCAGGGTCTTGGCGGGTCGTCGTGTAGCCGTACATGTTCGTCGTGGTACACGGTTCGTAGAAGTTCGAGTCATCGGTAGAGGTACTTGACGCTTGCGGTGTGTTGCTTGGGGGCAACCAGGGTACTTGGCAGGTTCCCCATGAAGATGCATCGATGGCGCCAAGGCAGCGGCGAGGATGCAAACGAGGCCGCTGGGACCGGAGCGATGAGTGGCGGCGGCTGCCGCCGAATGGGATCCACACCGACGGGTCAACGCTGGCTTGCGCGTGGCCTCCAGCGGGAGATGGCAAACGATGCAGAAGAAAGGCAGCAGCGGCACTGCTCCTGCGGCTTGGCGAGTGGCCTGTGATGCAGGTCAACTCCGACGAGGACGGACCACCGGAGTCAGATCTGGCTGGGGACGGGCAAGGGTGGCGGAGGCCAGCCGGATTCTCGACGGGTTGGAGGAGGACTGCGCCCGGGGTTGAAGGCGAATGGCGACGGCGCGACACTCTAGGAGGCAGCAGGCGCTGGGACGGGGCGGCGCGTGACGATGCTTGGCGGCCGGAGGAGCAAGCGCAGGGGCGGCCATGTCCTCGGCGAGGGGTTGGGTCGGGCCTCTGTGGCGCCATGGCTGCACAAGTCATGGACGGAGGTGCAGCACGAGCAGCCGAAGGAGGGCGTCGGCGCTGGAGGAGAAGCAGGCGCGTGAGCTGCGGGCGGCCGGGCGAGGAGGTGGAGGCGCGAGGCGGAGAGGCGACGCGAGGAGAGGAGGGGATCGAGGGCTGCGCGTGGGTGGCAGCGGAGGGGATCGAGGAGAGAGATGGGATCGAGCGATGCTCTCCCTGCGGCTAGGGTTAGAGGGGTGTAGCTGGGCCTCCAGGCAAATGGGCCGTCTGGTCTAGCTGGTTAGGTAGTGGGCTGCGGTTGGTCTTCCCTCCTTCTTCAAATCTCTTCCAAAAACAGAAAAGCAAAGAAATAAAGGGAGAGAAAAGAAATGAGTGGACAAGAATTTGGGCATGGGGGTAATTTTCCCGGACTCGCAAAAATGAGCTTGAACCAGGAAAAAATAGAAGTGGGCATGACCGAAAGTTTAAATTCAAACTCATTTGGTTTAAATTCAAATGATTTGAATAGGAAGTGAGGGTTGGGAAGGTCCAAAAATGTTCGGATTTTTGGTGGAGCTCCGGAATATGATGAAAGAATATATGGCAAGGTTGGAGAGCCAAAACTTGAAGAAGAATAGGCCAAGGGATTTAATATGCAAGTGGGTTCATGGGTGATTCCAAAACAATGGAATATTTTATAATATCTCCCTAAATATCGGGAGGGTATGTTATAAAGAGAAGTCACCCTTCCCTCGATTTAAATGGATCGAAGATCCATACAATTTATTTAGAAGAGTTTTAAAAATTAAATGACAAGCTGGCATGATGACATGATGCAATGCAAAAATAAATAGAGCAAGCACAAATGAAAACACACGGAGGTCACAAAAATATGGAAGTCTTCTCGAGCATCGGTCTCGGGGCGTTACAACACTCCACCACTACGAGAGGATCTCGTCCCGAGATCTAGGATGGCACCGGATAGAAAAACGGAAGAAGAAAGAGGTAAAACTAAGTTGCTTCTTTGACAAAAGAGTGAAACCAACGAACCTTGAGAGGTTGACAAAATTGAAAGAAAGGATACAATGAAGATGAACGAGATTGCAAACACTCCGTTAACAAAGAGGAACAAGGAACATTACAAGAACCTTGTAGGTTAAAAGACATACGAAAAAGGGTTGCAATGGACAAGAAGTACATGAAAGTACTCCGGTAGAAACGAGGTGTACAAGGAACGATAAGGATCAATTACGACAACACTCCGGTTGGAAATGGAAGATAAAGAATATGAGCTTGGCAAAATGAAAGCACTTGGATGAGACTCCGGTTAAAAGAGGAACGATAGACACAACCCTCCGGTTAAAAAAAGATAGAGAAGGAAATTTTTGCAGCGCTCCGACTGTAAATGGAAAGAATTGAACATGATCTTGACAAGATGAGAGGATACTTGATGAAAGAAAATAGGATACTTGATGAAATCAACAAACACTGCCTCTGGAACTATTGAAAAAATGGCACAAGGGGTAAGAAAGATTTCAGACCGCACTTAGGTTGAAAAGGGAGGCAAAACTTGATATATGAAAGAACTTGAGCAGAGGACATAACACTCCTGTTAAATGGATAAGCAAGGAAAAGAACATGATATTGACAAAACAAGATGATGGGTCGAAGAGAGCAACATCACAATGCCTCCGGAAGAAAAATTGAAGATAGATCATTGGAATAAAGGAATGGAGAAGAAAATGACAACTTCTACCACAAATGAGTTTGGAAAGCACCCTTAAAAAAGAAGGATAGAACGGAGTTGTTGGAAGACCAACAACGGAAAGAATAACCTTGTAGTGGACTTATGGAAACATCACAACATTATGAGGTGAGCTTCTGCCACCAACGGAAACAAACGATTGGATTGATATCAACAAGGAGACGAGAAACTTATTTCACCGGGAGGACAAATGAAGAACTTGGGTCATTTATAAGCACCATAATTAGCAACAATCCTTAGGGGAAGCTTTAGGTGAAATATAGCCCAAGATAACTCCAATGAAGAGATTGATGGATTTAAATATCTCATTCTTGACAACAAGTGAATCATGAAACATGAATGAAACTGTCAAAATGACATAACACCACCTCAAAAGATAAGGTCGAAAGAATTGCACTTCGGAATGCAAGATGAAGAATGCTTGAACTCCTCAAAACAAAACATGTGTTGAACACCATGCTTATTTTAGAGTATAGCTTGGCGGATCTTAACTCCGAGAGAAACTTGAAGGACAAATCGAGAAAAAATGAATCCTTGACGAAGCACCATGTAGAGCCGCCATGAAGAACTCCGGTAAGAAAAGGATGATAAAAGAAAGAGAAGTTGAAAACACAAGGTGAAGCCTTGCAGTGATAAGATGAAGCTTTGAAATGATATAACCGAGAAAACTTTGAACTCCGGAAAGAAAAGATGAAGCATCTCAGACCGAGAATGTGATATGATGAACAAACTCCGGAAAGAAGAGATGAACAACTTAGAACTGAGAAATTGATACCATTACGAACTCCGAAGAATGAATCAATCACTTGATGAAACAAGAACAAGAATTATGTTATGCGTATCCTTCACCAATTTAGATTGATGACAAGCAACGGATTAGGCATACTACTTATTCTCGTTGAAAAAAAGGATTGAAGAGAGATATTGCTCAACTTGGGAAGGTCTTCAACGATCCGCCGGTAGGATTCGGGAAGACGAATGAATCTATATAATAACGAAGGAAGAGAACTCTTGAACGAACCACCGTAAGAATTGAAAATGAACGAAGAAAAAGAAAGAATCGCCGTAAGGAATTAGAAATGAACGAAGATACTTGAGAGAATTTAGATACATGAGATTGAAGAGATGACAAGCTGACTAGAGAATACTTGAACGATGCACCGATAAGATTTGGAGAGCGAGAGCTGAAAGCTGGAATGAATAATTCTGAGATGATGGGCTGAGAAGAATCAAACTGAAAAGACTCCTGAACTGCTCCGGATGGGTGAAAAGAATTCTCACAATCAAAACAATTATGAGGATGGCAACAAACTAGAACCATGAATCTTGAAGAGAATGGAGCAAGATTTAAGAGAAACTCTTCTTCGGTCTTCAAATGTTGAGAATGACGATGAGAAACATCACCCTGAATTGTTGAGACACTCCAGAATGAAAATTAGAAAGGTTGAACCAACGACAAAAAAATTTGAAAGATCTTGGACAAAGGCATGACTATTGATAATTCATTCTTATGTCAAACTTCGAAAAGAATTTGGGAATAGCTCCGGGAAAATTAGAAGAGTCAGGTAAGATCCTGGGAAGAGACATGTGGGTTAGGGCCCACTCAAAAGAAACACCGTTGAACAATTGTTTGAAAAGAGAGATTGCGCCGGTTGAATTAAATGGCTTGAATGAGATAACAATCTCGAAATAACTTGAATGGATTAAGAATGGAAACACGAATCTTCTTAGATATCTTCATCACTCCCAACCAAATGAATAGCGAGAAGTGAATGATTAGGAGATACACCGGCATGAGAAATCATTGTGACAAGAGGAAAAGGAATAAGATCAACACCGAAATCTTGAATTAAATCCACCGGAGAAGAAAATTAGAATGGAACAATGATAAGGTTGAAGCTTCCTTAGCGTATTCATGAGAAATCACCGGATAAAACATTAAAGGAAAAGAATGAAGAAACTTCACTCAATAAAATGGATACTTGATTAAGAAATCTGAGTCCTTGAAGAAAAAAGGGTGGGAGGGTGGGAAAACAAAGGCAACTTGGGTCGGATGAAACGAACACCGTTGATAAAAAACTTAGAATTGATCTTGTGAATGTTGGAATGATCGGATTTACTTGAAGAGAAGCACACCTGTTGAAAAGGATTGACATGAAAATCTCGATTATCGTGAACGATTATCATCCACATAGAAATATGAGAACACCGCTTAGAATAAGGTATGGAATCAACACTTGACTTCGAAGCAACTCGAATACCACAACTTAAAACAAAACAAAGGAATGGCTTGCAGAATAAGCCGGAACAAATACATATGATAGAGATTTACCCAATCACATATCATGCATCTGTCGGAAAGATATTCTAGGAGCTACTTGACTTCCCACCTATAAACTCCCGAAACTTTCTGGTTATGCAATCAGGTGTTGGGGATACAGGGGACACAAAATATATCACCCAAACTAACAATACCTAGATCCAGCTGTATCCATCCTTCAACACATAACCAAGAAACCTTCGGAAATCGTTTACCTCAACCTTCGAAAAGCATCCGTTATACGAGTTATGGCAATACTCTCGAGCTCGCCCCAGTACTGGGTTATCGAGGTTATCTCACCAACAACTGCATAAAAGAGATTTTCGATGTCGGCAAAACTCGTATTCCGAATCGCAACGATAAAATTGTGACGACAACACCTCGGAGCTCAACTCCCCGGGACACTGCCACAACCCCTAAATGTCAGGAGGCACCAAGAACAATGTTCTCGTCACAAAACCATCGGAACGATCCCAAGATACCCGCGTGATCCTAAAAAAAATTTAGTGAAATTTGAGGAGAGAAGAGTCAAAACTTCTACGTCAGGAGACCTCACCAGAGCGACGAAGGGACTGAGGAGTAAAAAGAATCCTACTCTCCGATATATATAATCCTAAGACTCAAAACATTTTTTCTAGACTCAACAAAGTCAGCGAACAATCAAGCAGGGGGCTCCTAAGTCGGGGATGGCTCTGATTACCAACTTGTAACGCCCTCGATGCGGCTATATCTCCCACGTGTCGAAGCACGACTTAGAGGCATAACCGCATTGAAAGCAATGTCGCAAGTGAGGTAATCTTCACACAACCCATGTAATACATAAGGGAAAGGGATACATAGTTGGCTTACAATCGCCACTTCACACAATACATGAGTAAAGCATTACATCATACAGATACAATCAAGGTCCGACTACGGAACCAAAATAAAAGAAGACTACCCCAAATGCTACACAGATCCCCGATCGTCCCAACTGGGCTCCACTACTGATCAACTAAAACGAAACAACACAATGAACAAGATCTTCATCGAGCTCCTCCTTGAGCTCGGATGCGCCACCGCACGGTTTCATCGGCACCGCAAACTGGTTTTGAAGTATCACGTGAGTCACGGGACTCAGTGAATCTCACACCCACGAGATCAAGACTATTTAAGCTTAAAGGTAGGACAGGGTAGTGAGGTGGAGCTGCAGCAATCGACTAGCATATATGGTGGCTAACATACGCAAAAGAGAGCGAGAAGAGAAGCAAGGCACGGTCGAACAACTATGATCAAGAAGTGATCCCGAAACTACTTACGTCAAACATAACTCCAACACCGTGTTCACTTCCCGAACTCCGCCGAGAAGAGACCATCACGGTTACGCACGCGGTTGGTGTATTTTAATTAAGGTCAACTTCGGGTTTTCTACAACCGGACATTAACAAATTCCCATCTGCCACATAACCGCGGGCACAGCTTTCGAAAGATAATACCCTGCAGGGGTGTCCCAACTTAGCCCATGATAAGCTCTCGCGATCAACGAAGGATATTCCTTCTCCCCGGGAAGACCCGATCAGTCTCGGAATCCCGGCTACAAGACATTTCGGCAGTAATAAAACAAGACCAGCAAAGCCGCCCGATGTGCCGACAAATCCCGATAGGAGTCGCACGCACCTCGCTCGTGGCACACCGGATAAGTCAAGCTACGAGTAAAACCAAGCCTCGAGTTTCCCGTGGTGGCCCCAAGAGTTGCTCGGTTCGGACCAACACTGAGGAGCACCGCCCGGGGCTAAAATAAAGATGACCCTTGAGTCTGCAGAACCCGAGGGAAGGGGTATATGTGGTAGGTAGTCAAATGGTAAAACCAAGGTTGGGCCTTGCTGGAGGAGTCTTATTCAAAGCGAACTGTCAAGGGGGTCCCATAAATCACCCAACCGCGTTAGGGACGCAAAATCCGGGAACATAATACCGATATGACGGAAACTAGGGCGGCAAGAGTGGAACAAAACACCAGGCATAAGGCCGAGCCTTCCACCCTTTACCTAGTATATAGATGCATTAATTAAATAAGATATATTGTGATATCCCACAAGTAAACATGTTCCAACAAGGAACAACATCTCCATGTTCCGACAAGGAACAAACTTCATCTTCACCTACAACTAACAACGCTATAAGAGGGGCTGAGCAAAGCGGTAACATAGCCAAACAACGGTTTGCTAGGAAAGGATGATTAGAGGTTTGACATGGCAATGTGGGTGGCATGATTTAGCAAGTGGTAGGTAACACAGCATAGGCATAGCAAAAGAGCGAGCATCTAGCAAGCAAAGATAGAAGTGATTTCGAGGGTATGGTCATCTTGCCTGAAATCCCGCAAGGAAGAAGAACGAGTCCATGAAGAAGACAAACGGACGAAGTCGAACGAATCCTCACAACTCCAGAACGAAACCGAAGCTAACGAGAGAAGCAACCCGGAAAGAAGCAAACAACATGGTAAACCAACAAGAACAAACATGGCATGATGCACAACCAAATATGATGCATGTACGGTTTAAATAGCATGGCATGGCAATATGCGCAAACAAAACTACAAGTTAAGTGGAGCTCAATATGCAACGAGTTGCATATTGACAAAACACCACATCAATTATTTAGTTCACTCCCGATTAGGAACACAACAATATTAAATGTTGGTTAACATGGCAAGGGGTGAAGCATAACAAAACTATACCATCTAAACAATTTAAATGGGGCCGAATATAACAAACAACAAATCCGGTAAATCCCCATATGCATTTAGCAAATTAATGGAAACAACAAATATAAACATTTAAATGTTGTTATCATGATGCGGATGACATATGCAAGTTTTAAGCAATTTTATGAAAATGTTGACATGAGCATGTTATGAAGCATTTGGTCACCATGGCGGCGAAACGAAAATGGTGCCACGGCAACATTCCGGTCCCGGTAACTTGATTGAGATGTCGGTGCAAAAGAAAGTGTGGAGAGCGTGCCATGCAAGATGGTGGGGTGATCCCGGTTACCGGGTTCCCACGTGTCGACGGCAAGGCAATGAGGAACGTGCAAGGAACAACTCGGACATGGTGCAAACACGGGCATCTCATACCACACACATTCATTCTCGAAAGGCCGTCTTGGCGGTTATACCTTTGAAGCGTGTGTTTTCAGAGTGGATCGGGTTCGAAGCGGTGTAGAGGAAGTAGGCGTTCACAGGACGTCGTGGAAGTAGTGGTACACTGCGGCGACGGTAGTTGTTCAGGGTCTTGGCGGGTCGTCGTGTAGCCGTACATGTTCGTCGTGGTACACGGTTCGTAGACGTTCGAGTCATCGGTAGAGGTACTTGAGGCTTGCGGTGTGTTGCTTGGGGGCAACCAGGGTACTTGGCAGGTTCCCCATGAAGATGCATCGATGGCGCTCGAAGGCAGCAGCGAGGATGCAAACGAGGCCGCTGGGACTAGAGCGATGAGTGGCGAGCGGCTGCTGCCGAATGGGATCCACGCCGACGGGGTCAACGCGGGCTTGCGCGTGGCCTCCAGCGGGACATGGCGAACGATGCGGAAGCAAGGCAGCAGCGGCACTGCTCCTGCGGCTTGGCGGGTGGCCTGTGATGCAGGTCAACTCCGACGAGGACGGACCACCGGAGTCAGATCCGACTGGGGACGGGCAAGGATGGCGGAGGCCAGCCGGATTCTGGACGGGGTTGGAGGAGGACTGCGCTCCCGGGGTTGAAGACGAATGGCGACGGCGCGGCACTCTAGGAGGCAGCAGGGCGCGGGGACGGCAGGGGCGTGACGATGCTTGGCGGCCGGAGGGAGCAAGGCGCAGCGGCGGCCATGTCCTCGGCGAGGGGGTCGGGTGCGGGGCTCCTGTGGCGCCATGGCTGCACAAGCTCGCAGACGGAGGTGCAGGCACGAGCAGCCGAAGGAGGGCGTCGGCGCAGGAGGAGAAGCAGGGCACGGTGAGCTGCGGGCGGCCGGCGAGGAGGTGGAGGCGCGAGGCGGAGAGGCGACGCGAGGAGAGGAGGGGGATCGAGGGCTGCGCGTGGGTGGCAGCGGAGATGATCGAGGAGAGGAGATGGGATCGAGCGATGCTCTCCCCTGCGGCTAGGGTTAGAGGGGTGTAGCTGGGCCTCCAGGGTCTAGTTGGTTAGGTAGTGGGCTGCGGCTGGTCTTCCCCTCCCTTCTTCAAATCTCTTCCAAAAACAGAAAAGCAAAGAAATAAAGGGAGAGAAAAGAAATGAGTGGACAAGAATTTGGGCATGGGGGTAATTTTCCCGGACTCGCAAAAATGAGCTTGAACCAGGAAAAAATAGAAGTGGGCATGACCGAAAGTTTAAATTCAAACTCATTTGGTTTAAATTCAAATGATTTGAATAGGAAGTGAGGGTTGGGAAGGTCCAAAAATGTTTGGATTTTTGGTGGAGCTCCGGAATATGATGAAAGAATATATGGCAAGGTTGGAGAGCCAAAACTTCAAGAAGAATAGGCCAAGGGATTTAATATGCAAGTGGGTTCATGGGTGATTCCAAAACAATGGAATATTTTATAATATCTCCCTAAATATCGGGAGGGTATGTTATAAAGAGAAGTCGCCCTTCCCTCGATTTAAATGGATCGAAGATCCATACAATTTATTTAGAAGAGTTTTAAAAATTAAATGACAAGCTGGCATGATGACATGATGCAATGCAAAAATAAATAGAGCAAGCACAAATGAAAACACAAGAAGGTCACAAAAATATGGAAGTCTTCTCGAGCATCGGTCTCGGGGCGTTACAACCTTATATCAAGTTAGTGCAGTACTGCAGCTTATACATCGTAATCTACTAAACTTGCAGCACATTCTTATATATTTAGATGTTTGACGCGATCACTATGTTGTGCAGCATCTACAAAGAGGAGTTACTGCCGCAAAATCCAAGAAACATTGACAAACTAGTTATGGCAGGATTTGCGAAATGGTTCAAGAACCATGTAAGCTTTTGAAGTGCACTGTCAGTTTTTTTAATATATTGAGTACATAAGATGATTAGCTTGTCTATTTTCTAACCATAGGTTAAGAAGATGCGGGAGGATGGGCAGGAAGTTGATGATGCCCTTTACTCACTAGCAATGGGTCCTGATACTCGGGTAAGACATTATGAATCTTGCGTTGTTGGAGATGTGCGCTACAACACCCTTGCATGAGACGAAGGCAGGAAGACACAAAACAGTGCCATCATGAGCACGGATACGTATGACAAAGAGACAACTGAAATGTATGCTAACATAATAGACATTATTCAGTTGCAGTATATCTCCAGTTTCGAGGATCATCGGTGTGTGGTTCATTGTCTTTGTCGTTGGTATAACATGTTTTCGTGATCGCAAAACCCAGAGCTGATGATTATTTCAAATCCATCAATGTCAAGGCGTACCGCACCAACGAGCCTTTTATTTTGGCAAATCAAGCAACACAGATATTTTTCTTGGAAGACACATTTGCACATAGCGATGACTGGAGAGTATTGCAAAGGTTTGAGCAGAGGAATTCGTTTAATGAAGTTGCACAACAAGATGATGCCTACACTGCTCCTGATGTACAACATAACACAGATGTTCCTAATATCTTTGAGAACCATCATGTCAATGACGCCGGCGAAAAGATTGCCTGTCGTGCTGTGGACATACAAGAATTGATCAAGAAGAAGCCAACGTTCGAGGACGTTGAGGACGAAGAAGAAGATGACACCGTGGGGAATTACGATTCAGACTGATACACATGGCAAAGATGTTGATGATGCTGCTGCGGATGATGATTACATTGCTTTTGTCGTATTTGCCTGTCAGAAGACGTTTTTTTATCTACTATGTGAAATTGTGTTTGCTATGACAACTGAAACCTGATGAACATGTTGTTTAGTATTTGTTGTGAGAACATCACTTGTTATGTATGCTGATTTTTGTTTGGTGATTGTATGACAACTAAAACATGATGACATTGTTGTTTAGTTGTACTCATATTTGGCTGTGAAACTTGAATTTGATGACATAGTTTGCTGTTGGACTGCAATTTTCTCGACGTCTTCGAATGAGAACAAAGCTGACCCGACAGGGCCTCTGCTATTTATTTATTTATATGAGCAAAAGGGGATAACCCCTTATTTCCGTTAATAGAAATCATTAGGTGTTCACAACACTACCCCAGCCTGCTACGCAGGTTTCATTCATTACTAGTTTCAGCGAAGTGCTCATGTCGTAGCCACTGAATACATCACGAGTGCTACATACACCGCAAATAAATAGACAATCATCCTCTGAGCACATCGATTTTTCCCATTATCTTCACAAGCTCTTTCATCTCCTCATTGTCGTCAAGGCCGTTCAGCAGCTGTTGTTGGCCATGATCGAGGAACTGCATCTTTAACCTTCTACTCTGCATCTTCCTCTTCCGCGTTCCTTCGCCATTTGTCCAACACCCCAACCTGCTGGTATTGGGATTCCTCGGCTAACCAAAAATCAGCGTAGTTGCATTCCCCACATCAAGAACTTCCCGTAAATACAAATCACACAAATCTTCCCTTTTACGCACTAATCAAATTGGAAGATCATCAACCAAACTATTAAAAATCAGCAACCTAAAGCAGCAAAACAACACTTAAACATATTATTACCCCATGATTCGGGCATTTGCGTAAGACTCGCCAGGGTTGCGGATTGTGGTTGAGACGCGACGGATGACTCTGCATGATTTGCAGCAGTGGCACCACACCAACGACAGCGGGTTGCGATGAGCAATCGGCTGCGGTGCGCGTGCTGGCGGGGGTGTGATGAGACCCATAGGCGATGGTACGGGTGGCGACTTGGCACATATCTGGTTGTTTCCTGCTGAAGAGCAGGTGGAAGAGCAACCAGCGGACATGGTTGCTGCGGCCAGAGCTTCTGATGCTAGGCAGAGTAAGTAGAGAAGAGGAGAAGCGAATGTTGGATATGTCAGTTTTGTTACTTGCAGAGTAGCATAGCACCATATATAGTCATAGTCTAGGTTTGGATTCGAACCAGCTACGAGAGCACGCCTTTCTTTTTTCTAAAACTCGGCAACGTCTCTTTACTGGTACACTAGCTTGTTATGTACGCCTTCCCAAGTCTTTGATTTTCTTTCCCTTTTTTTGCGAGTAAGGAAGGAGGACAGAAGTGAGAGTTCCTCGGACTCGAACCCAAGACCTCTCGGTTGAAAACCAAGGGTGCTAGTCACTTATGTGGCGAACGTTCCCTGTGAGGAGGACGGCAGACGAACGCATTTTCCTCGCAGTTTTCTTCCTATATATAAAAAAGTATGCTACTTGGTGTCCGCTTAGTCAAAAAACGATTGTGCCAACCTTGACCGTTTGATTGACATTCAACGTCTATCGCGTTTCTTCAGTCTCTTCTTCCTCGAGCCGCCAAAGCCAAACCAGCGCCGGCGGGACCGCCTGCTCCCGCCTCCCACGGCTGGCTGTGATCTTCCCCGGCTCCTGTTCCTTCCCGTCCGAGGCCTCACCATCGTCCTCCGCCTTGGTTCACTCGCCACGGTGCCGCCCTCCGGTGTTGTCAACATGGTCAACAACCGAGAGGAATAACGAGACGACTATACATGGTGAGGATGACAGTAGGGACCCAGCAGCGCGCGCAGTAATTTTGTTTTTTAGGGACGGAGAAGGGTATCAACTGGGTTGTGCGGGACCCGTGGCCCATCTAGCCCAGGATTTTATTTCATATGTTTAGCACATGACCAGCCCAGTTTGTTTTTTCCTTTCTGAAAAATGGCTAGCCAGCTAATTTGTTATTTGCAGAATAACCAACATAGGCCTACTTGCTTTTCTACGCCCTACTAGGCCGGAAATCTTTCAAGACGAGGAGGGATGCATTTTTCCCAGAAAATAGGCTATAAGTAATAAGAAATGGGCTATAAGTAATAATAGATGGGCTATAAGTAATAAGAAATGGGCTATAAGTAATAATAAATGGGCTGTAAAATGAAAAAAATACAGCAAACAGGCAATTAGTTCCCAAATATTGTTTTCTTTCGGATTTTGATATTTTAAATTTCATTGTTTTTGTGCGGGTAAAATTTCATTGAATTTTAATTAAGGTATATTTAGATTTAAAATTAATTTGAATCTGGTTAGAAATTTCGGGATGTATGTTGTTTGGGACAGATTTGGAGGCTGACTTGTGGGTCTACTAGGTTGACGTGTACTTTGGCTTTGTCAACTTAGTCCACAAACGATTCTAGCAGCAGTGACCGTTGGATGTTAATCCAACGGCTATGATGCTTCTTCAATATCTGATCTTCTTGCTCCAGCCGCCCAAACCAGCTCCGGTGGGACTGCCCGCTCCGCCTCCGTGGCGGGCCAGTCTTGCCGCCTGAGCCGCACCGCCCACCCTACTTCATTGCTGGCCGTGCCATTCCTCTACTCACCCACACCTCCTGTTATTTTCCGGCGACGGCAGCCGGACCATAAACCTCGTACTCCCCATCGCGTGGCAACCATTGCCGAGTCTTCCCGGCTCGTGTCGTTCCTTCCTAGGCCTCGCCGTCGCCGCCCGCCATGATGCTCTCGGCGGCCTGGTCAACATGGTCAACGAACGACATCCATCGGCCGTGGACTCAGACGCAAAAATAATGATTCCTCCACCGACACCGGGACCCACCGAAGGGCCTCAGATTTCGCGAAAAACTTTCCCCGGCGACATGTCGGACCCACCAGCTATATCTTCGCACGCAAGGAAGTGCCTCCTTATTACGCACAAAAAATGAATACCCACCACTGCTAGATGGGACCCACCATAGTGGGAGGATGACTTAGGGCCAAGTAAGTTGACGGGATGGAGGGCTTTGTCAACTTAGTCAATATGAATGATTCTAGCTCCAGTGACCGTACGATGTCCATCCAACGGGTATTGTGCTTCTTCAACCTTTGGTCTTCTTGCTCCAGCCGCCCAAAGCAGCGCCGGTCGTGCCGCGTGCTCCTGCCTCTCGTGGCCGGCTGTGATGCCGGAGGCCTCACCCCTCTACTACTCCCACCGCTGGCCTGGGTATCCCTCTACTCACCCACACCCCTGTTATTCTACGGCGACGGCAGCCTCACGCCGCAGCCGAACCAAAGGAACCTCAGACTATCTCCGCGGGCTACCATCGCTGCGTCTTCCTCGGCTCGCGTCGTCCCCTTCCTAGGCCTCGCCGTCGTCCCGCACCACCGCCCTGGTGCTCTCGGCGCGGCGTGGTCAACGTGGTCAACGGCCGACTTCCATCGGAAGAGTACTGTACGTGGAGAGGCTAATAGCTGGGTCCAGGCGGCCGCAAGGAAGTGCCTCCTTATTACGCGCAAAATAATTATTCCTCCAGCTGACAGCAGGGACCCACCGGACGGGCCACCTTATTTCATGAATAAAATGTTTCCCCCCTGACTGCTGGGACCCACCGGACGGGCCAGCGTATTTCGCGAAAAAACGCCGTCTTTGTCGGCACGGATCCACCGGAAGTGCCTCCTTATTACGCACAAAAAAATGAATACTCCCCTTCCTAGCTGGGACCCACCATGGTGGGAGGCTGACTTGTCGGCCTACTAAGTTGAATGGGACGGGGCCTTTGTCAACTTCAGTCAATATGAACGATTCTAGTTCCAGTGACCGTCCGATGTCCATCCAACGGCCGTAGTGCTTCTTCAACCTCTGGTCTTCTTGCTCCAGCCGCCCAAAGCAGCACTGGTCGTGCCGCATGCTCCTGCCTCCCGTGGCCGGCTGTGCTGCCACGGAGGCCTCACCGCCCCCTACTATTCCCACCGCCGGCCAGGCCCTGCGGCAACGGCAGCCTCACACCACAGCCGAACCAGTGAACCCTCGTACTCCTCTCTGCTGGCTTCCACCGCGTCTTCCCCGCTCCCGTCGTCCCTTCCTAGGCCACGCCGTCGTCCACCGCCTGGTGCTCTCGGCGCGCGTGGTCAACGTGGTCAAGGAACAACTTCCATCGGACGCGGATCGTCGTGGAGAGGCCGACAGCTGGGTCCACGGCCGCAGCAAGGAAGTGCCTCCTTATTACGCGGAAAATAATGATTCCTCCACGACAGCTGGGACCCACCGGATGGGCCATCAGATTTATTTAAAAACGCTTCCCCGATTGCTGGGACCCACCAGCTACATCTTCGCACGCAAGGAAGTGCGTCCGCAAAAAACAAAACGAATCCCCCGACCGCTGGGACCCACCAGCGACACCTTCGCACGCAAGGAAGTGCGTCCGGCAAAAAAGATTCTCCCCACGACTGCTGGGACCGACCATCTACATCTTCACAAAGAAGGAAGTGCGTCCGGCAAAAAAGCGATTCGCCCCGACTGCTGGGACCCACCAGCTACATCTTCGCAGCAAGGAAGTGCCCGGTCGGGACCCACCTTGTCGAGCGTCGTGGCGTTGTCATTATGGTCGCGAACGTGTACGTACATACTGGTTGTTGTAGAGGCGCGCACGTGTCATAGTAGAGGCGCGCACGTAGCATGTATACGTACGTACATCGGCGAGGGTGCAAGAAAGAGAATACGGCCACGTACGTACATACGGGCACGGTCTCGAACGCCTACTCGCGCATACGTACATGGATGGGTCGGAACGGAGAAACAGCGTCGTCGTCGTGTTCATGGGGAGGCAACGGAATGCGTCGTGTTCATGGGGAGGCAACTGAATGCATCGTGTTCATCGGGAGGCAACGGAACACGTGGGAGCCAACCGGCTGGGTCGGAATGGAATGCGTGGTCGTGTTCATTGGGAGGGCTTGGACGGAATAGGTGATGTAAACGAGGCTGGCGTGCCGCTGGCGGAGAAGCGGCCTTGTGTTCGACCGCCACGTTCAAACGGGATCCTGTTCATCGGGGGGTCCGCGCGTCAGCCAAAAGCGGAGAAGCGGACCTCCTACGATCCAAACGGGGTCCTGTTGATCGGGAGGGGTGTGGCGTACCGCAAAACGGAGGAAACGGACCTCCTACGGTCGAAACGGGGTCTTGTTGATCGGGAGGGGTGTGGCGTACCGCAAAACGGATGAAACGGACCTCCTACGGTCGAAACGGGGGTCCTGTTGATCGGGAGGGGTGTGGCGTACCGCAAAACGGAAGAAACGGACTTGTGTTGGAGCGCTATGGTCGAAACGGGGGTCTTGTTCATCGGGAGGGGTGTGGCGTACCGCAAAACGGGACTCCACGGGATACTGTTCATCTCCACCGTCGACCTCCTCCAGCCTCCACGGGCTCCTGTTCATCCAGCCTCCACCGCGCTACTCCACCGGCTACTGTTCAACCACCCCTCCACGGGCACCCCTCCACCGCTCTCTGCTTCATCCAGCCCTCCACACCACGGGTCCTGTTCAACCACCCTCCACGGCCACCCCTCCACCGCTCATCTGTTCATCCAGCCCTCCACACCACGGGCCTTGTTCATCCGAGGCAACGCCACCGCTCATCGCTTCATCCAACGCCAGCGCGCTAACGCCACCTTGTTCATCCAATCGATCGGCTTCAATTAGCAGCAGTAGTGAAGGAATCACTCCATCGGGTTCGCCAACAGCCATCGATCGATCGCTTGGTCGATGAACGCGTAGCTCGCAGTCTGTCGCCGGGTTCGATTAGAGCCCAACGCCTCGCTCGGGTTCAGTTAGAGCCAATGTCTCGCACACACGCGCGTACGTGTACAAGAGAAACGCGCATCGCTCGGCCCTGACCTCCCACCGTAACAGGCAACTCCTCGAAATTTTCCTCCCCCTCGCTTCTACGCCCGTGCGTCGCTCCTCGTTGAGCTGGCCTGGAGCGGCGATTTGCTGAACCGCGCACCGGCTTGAGGCGGCAACTGGCTCCGACAGGCGAGGGGAGGGAGGTGGACCAGCGAGCTGCATAGCTCGTATCCGGCAGGCTCGGCGGGCCACCCAGCTGTCTTGGATGCCGAATAACTACTCTTCGTAAGCCATTGTAAGAGTGGACAAAATGGTGAAGGAGGAGATAGGAGAGCGGCGGAGGTGTGCGATTCTTGGCCGGCGTTTGGCCTCGTTTAAATAGGAGATTAAATAGACAGCGGACGGGAGGAGCTCGGCCGGTGTTGCGTTTAATGTCGGCCCGGTCATGAACGGACGTGCGTCCAGAGTGGGTTTCTCGGCTTCCACACGGGCGGGTTTCATGGAGGCGTTTGAATGCGGCAAGGAGGCGTGTTCAGCCGGGCATGCAGCGAGTGGCACCCTTGACTCTGATGTAGGACAGCACGCCATTCTTCCACTGACGTGTGGGCTCTTTGGGTACATAGCCTGCATGTCAGTGACCCAACGCAGGTAGCGCACAGCAAAGGAACCTTTGGTGGGCCAGGGTGGTCAGAAGCGGGCATTTCATAAACCGATGATTATTAATTGAGCGTGACGTCATCCTTTTCATGTAGATAAGCCTGCTATGTTGATAGCCCGTTTGATACGCGGTGATTCATAAAGACCGCTACAAACATCAATGTTCTGCTTATCACAGATAAGATTGATTAATACCCGTAACAATCCATGTCCTTAACAAAGGGTGCATGCACGTATAGGTTGAGTGTGTGTCTTGCGTCGTGTGATGTGTGCATGCAGGCGTGCGAGTGTTGCGTGCGTGCAAGGGTACGTTTCAGTGTTGCATGCATGTGTGCATACGTGCGTGTGTTCGTGAGTGCATGTGTACGCGTTAGTGTTGCACGCCTGCATGCGTGCATGTGTTCGTTATGTGTACGTGTCAGTGTTGCACGCCTGCATGCATGCGTGTCTTGCGTGCGTGCATGTGTACATGCGGGGTGAGGCTACACGTTGGTCGACTGAATTTTTCATCTATGGTCATTAGATTTTCTAGCCGTTGGATACGAAATCAAGGGCCTACAGTTTATCATCAAACTCCACCCCCCCCCCCTAAGCCGCCAGCCACCACCAGCCGAGCCGCCGGCCCCCGCCGCCACGGCGGCCGCCAGCGCCACGCCGCCCGCCCACCCCAAACCACTCCTCACCGCTGGTCCGCCAAGCGCCGCCATCCTCTAGGCCCCCCATGCCGAAGCTTTTTCTCCGTGATCCCCACCCCACCGCCCAATCAACGCCCCCCACCACCGGCGACTGCCAACCAGAGGTCTCACGACTTCGAGTACCCACCGACCACTAATTTATTACCATTTCTATCCTTCATATACGCGCTGACGGGTGGGCCCTATGGTAATGTGCGCTGCTGAATGTGGACCGTTTGACTGGTCAATTGATCATGTCATCAACAAATTACGGAGCTGTATGGTGAGCCAGTGACCGTATGATCACCATAAAATGTATTTTATTAACACAGTACAGACTCAAACTACCATTTCTTTCTTTCATATACGGGCTGACAGGTGGGCCCCACGGTTACGCGCCCCGATGGTGCAACACTAGTTCCGCCACGTGGAACGTTTGACTGGTCAATTGATTGTGTCATCAACAAAATACGGAGTTGTACGGGTGAGCCAGTGACCGTATAATCATGACATGTATTTTTTAACACGGTACAGACGCAAGGGCTCATATATACACGCAAGCACTCACCGCTATAAGCACACACACGCAGACCCTACCCCTATGAGCACCTTCGAGAGAGTGGGCCAGCATATGATCTTGAGATTTTACAAAGTTACAATAGGTGCCTCGTAGTCGAGTGGAACGTCTCCTCCCACCGAACGCACATTGCCGGAAAATACTGAAATTAACCCAGGATAAATGCGAGCACCGGGACTTTAACCCTGGTGGGCTCGAGAAACCACTGTCCTCCTAACCATCCAACCACATGTTGGTTAGCACGACGAAATGTATGTGGTGACCGTGATGAGCTTATTCTGAAGTCCAGTGACCATATCGTGCTTTCGCTTCAAATACAATGACCGTAAGTGTTGTCAACAAAATACGGAGCACGCATCAAATGCAAAGTCCGTCAGTGTCATCGAGAAAATATGGAGACGTATTGTAAGCTAGATACCGTATGATCACCACGAGAATGTATACGGTGACCGTAATGAGCATATTCTGAACTCCAGTGACCGTATAGTGCTTTATCTTGAAATACAGTGACCGTCATGCGTGAATGTGTCGTGGGCATGCATACTTTTAGAGGGCCGAGAGATAGTTTGTGTGCGTACGTGAAAGTGGTGTAGAAAGAGGGGATGTCTGATGGAGACAAAGAGAGATATGCCCTTCGTTTTGTCTTTCCCATGACTAATATTTTAGGAGAATATATAAACATTCACAATGCAGAACAAATATTTTTGGATGCACCATGCAATTAACTTTCATGTATAACATTGTATTGTTGTATATGCTTATTTTCTTAGTGGCCGATTGCGTGTGTGGTGTGGTGGGCACATCATTTCTAGTTGTGGTGGGTCAACATGAGGACTCATGGGTCGGTTCCATCCTGCGCCACATAGGTTGGATCGAGATGCGTTATACGAAGACCCATGTGGAGGACTCGGCGTACAACACGAAGCTAGCTACCAGAGTCGCGGAGGACTCTATCCCCACTGGTGATAAGCTGACTATATATGATTTGTAACCCTAGGCCCCCAGTATGTTATAGAAGCTTGGGAGCTAGTTCGTCGATAGTATACACACACGCACAATGCCTAGTATTCGCGTGTACTTTGTACACACCCCTATCACTACTATACAGTACCAGGAGTAGGCTTTTTCCTCAACTGCAAGGTCCGAACTAGGGTAAAACTTTGCCTCATATTACCATCCAGCCTAACAGTCAGGGATATCCTACCGAATGATATGATGGAATCATATCTGCCAACTACTGGGGGGGCAATGTGTGCGAGAGAGGCCTAAAGATAATGTGTGTGCGGGAGACACGTAGGCACATATATGTGCGTATAGAGGGCTAGTAGAGACCGTGCGTGTGTATATATGCATGTGAGAGAAATAGTGTTTTCCAACTGACATTAGTGAAAAGAGTGGTACATAGTAGTTAGAAAGAGAGAGAGAGAGATACAGAGAGAGCATGTGCGTGAGACTCCCCGACACCCCGAGAGAGATTGTGAGCATGTGTGAAAGCGAAATGCTGATGCATATAAAGTGTGTGCACTTATGCGGTAGATAGAGAGAGATATATAGCGCGTTTGTGAGAACGGGCCGAGGCATAGTGCATCTACATGTAAAAGGCAGTTCTACGCATTAAATTAAAATATAAATGGCATTATTATATTTGGATGACATCATGAATTTTTCAAATTGTGTATGGACGAAAATCGGTCTATCAGACACCCATACTCTATTGAATTCTAGCATGTGCATGTGTTTATTTCATATTATCGATCCATAGAGTGGGAATGGTTTGATATACAAGCAATGGATGCTTTTGCAATTCATATATAAACATTAATTAGTGCACTCCATGTTGTTAGTGTGAAGCACTTTATACATTTGTCACATGCATGGATACATTCCAAATTGCTAGCTACGAAATAGAATACATGTCGAATTCAACATAAAGGGGGTTTCGAAGATTTGAATTCATAGGAAGTGCATTCATCTATTTGAACCAGAGATAATGGCATTTGTAAATCAGATGTAAAAGGGGGCATCAATCTTTGTTGTGCGTTTGAACATGCTCTATATATTCATACGCATGTCTAATTTTTTTTTGCAACCAAGGAGATTATATCTGGAACCATGCATGAACTGAGGTAAGTTGCATATTTTTTAATATATACTCGTGTACAATATATATTCAAATGTACCACCTCCATTCCAAAATAATCATAGCTTTAGAATATTCAAGAGTACAGATTTGTGAAGTTTGACAAATCCTGAATGTTCAATTCAAGAGAACCGAAAACGTTAATGCTTCTGCTCCCAAATATTGAACGAAGCGCCAAATAGGCCTCTGGTCACCCGAAACTGCGTGAGACTAATGTTTGGTGGTAGGAAATTACTGTCCTGACTCTGGCCCGTGTAGCCTATCGGCCCGATGTCCAAAGGTCTAAACTGGGGTAAGTTTGTAACTTCACCAAGACGCCAGTCTCAACCGCCTCCGAGAAGCATTCATACGCCGTGGGCGCCTAAACACCCATGCGCTCGTCCGAAATCTATCCCGCCCACATTTGGGACACCTGAGATTACTGTCCTACCCCCAACCCGCAATATGTCCGAAATTTTAGATGGGGGCAAAGTTTGTAACTTCCCCAAATTTCAAACAAGCACGTCCCAAACCGAAACATTGTCCCCCCTTAGTTACCCGCCTCCCTCCGTTTCCCCATTCATACTCCGTGGGTGCCAAAACGCCCTCTCCAACAACCGCGAAACCCCAGCCTCCTCCGTCCTCCACCCCATAGCGCCCAATCCACTGCCGCCCTCCTCCATCACGCCGGAGCTGGTACCCCGACGTCGTCGTCCAATGCAACCGGAACCGCAATGTCCTCAAGGACTTAGCAGCTGAAGCCGAGGTAGAGCTGCCTCCACGATGCCGACGCCGACGTGCGCCGTACCAGAACCACTCCGACCACGTCGTCCTGCGCCTCACTGCTGCCGCCCCACTGTCGCAACCGTCCACCGCACCGGAGCTGTTCCCGCTACGCCGTCGTTCGTCGCCTCGGATCTGCTTCCCCGCTACCGATAGATGGCCACCGCACCACACTCAACAACTTGGCCATGGGTTTGTCCAAGGCTGCACCGTCCTCCACAACTTCTCATTTCTGGTGAACCACAAGAAGATTGTTGGAAAAACAGAAGGAGGACACAGCACTGCCAATAGAAAGAGGTACTCCTCTTCCCTTATTCGTGCAAACCTTACGTCTCTGCTCACACTGTATTCATCCCATGAAAGAAACTAGTTGAGTGCTTATTACTGCATCTTCTTCGTGATACTAAATGCACAAGGTTTCCTCCCTTTACTATTTCACCTTTGCTAGAGGTCAGTAGACCGCCTGGATTTCAATTCAGGGTCAGTCAAACCGCAATTGAAAGAAGCAGCACCCGCTTAGGCGCGCGGAGCACCTAGTCCGCCTGTTCAACGAGGAAGCGGCGCATCGGTGTCTATCATAGGGGTGTGGGGCGCAGGAGATGCTTGCGCCCGATCTGGAGGTCGCGGGGCTTGAACGGATTGCCGGGGGGCGGTGCCAAGCATGGCGGTGCAGTGAGGTCGAGGGGAGGGAGTAGGCAAGGGACTGGGCCGATGGTCGCTGCCGTTTCGAGGAAGATCGTCAACACTGACTGGCTGGAGGTAAGTGAAAGCAATCTGCCCGTTCTTTGTACATCGGACGATGCAGAAAAAATGTACTGACCTACTTGTTTTTAGTCGAATGTTATTTTCATAGAATCCTGTAGTAATTTAGTGTGCCATGCTTGTTGCAGAGCTATCATATGTCTCCCGTCATTTATTTCTCACCGACCTGCTATCTGCTACCTTTACACTGTACTAATTGTGCACACACTTCACCCCTACTCACACTATTATTTTTTTATGCATGGGTATTTCAGACTCCGACGCAATGTTGATGAATGCTGAAAAGAAAAGACAGAAGTAGCTCCATTGTAATTCGAAGATAAGAACTAAGCGTTTTAGCACTCTAAAGGATGCAGTGTCAGCTGTTGGAGACAGTAAACGTAGCTCTGCAGTTGATGATCTCAATTGCCACACACAACCATCCCAGGTGCTTGCTTTAACTTCACAATCAAATGTGGTTGCATGTTGCATATGGTGTCTAGCTTGTATTGCTTCCAATTTGGTTAAATTGCATCTGCTTACTTTACACATTATACCTTTGATAATGACATGCCTTCCTATTTTTGATACATACTCCCTCCATTCGGAATTACCCGTCCAAGAAATGAATGTATATAGATGTATTTTAGTTGTAGATGCATCCATTTTTGTGACAAGTAATTCCGAACAGAGGGAGTACTACATATGTCTATTAACCATGTTCGTACTAATGCTCTTTCGTATCCCTCATCAATCAAGTATGATGAGACAGTCACCTGGGTGGTTTACTGTGAGACGCCATACTCGTTTAAAGAGTGCAGTGTCATCCTCCCCACATGATTCTCAAGAAACAGCAAGGCTAAATGAAGATACTCAACATAGCTCTCTAGTTGATGACCACAATTCCCCCACACCACCATCACAGGTGCTTGCTCTAACTTCGCAGTGTGATATGTGGTTGCATGTTGCATACGGTGTCTAGCTTGTAATGCTTCTAATTAGGGTAAATTGCATCTCCTTAGTTTACACATTATACCTGTGAATATGACATGCCTTCCTATTTTTGGTACACACTACATCTATGTGTTAACCTTGTTCTTACATGAAACTACCTCACTTCTGTATCCTGCATCAATCACTTATGATGATTCACCTTTATTCGTTGCATTGCATATTATTTCTAGCCTGTTGCCATGTATTGCTTCTAATTTGGTCAAATACATTTGTTAGGGCACCCTTTTTAATTTGGCAGAGTGATATTGGTTTCATCTTTCATATGGTTTCTAGCTTGCATTGCTTCTAACAAGTTCAAGCACCTTGTGCTTAGTTTACACTTTATACATCATAGATGTCAATATGTCATGTTGTCCTATTTTTCATACATATTCCATCCTCCTATCATGCGGCTGCCTTACATGAAAGTAGTGTCCGTAAGTATCATGCATCAATGAGTTCTGAAGAGCAAATTTTATTCCTTTTTCTTGTGGGTTTGACTTGACAAGGCAAAATCAAGAAAGAGGAAGGAAAAGAGTAAGGAAGGCGATGACGGTGGTCCTCTGCAGCAACGTAAACGGAGCATCTGTACCGATTCTCCTTGTACTGATAGTGCATTACAAGGTCCAAGTCTCCGCTCCCCTACTGCACCATCCAAGGTGCTTGCTCTAACTTGGTAGTGTGATATCTGGTTGCATGTTGCATATGGTTTCTAGCTTGTATTGCTCCTAATTAGTGTAAACTGCATTTGCTTAGCTTACACATGATACATGTGAATATGACACGCTTTCCTGTTTTTGGTACATACTATATTTGTCTATCTCACCATGTTCTTACATGAAACTACTCTTCTTGTGTATCCTACATCAGTCACTTATGATGGAACACCTTTAAGTTGGCAGTGTGATATTGGTTTGCGTCTTGAATATGATTTCTAGCATCTATTGCTTCTAGTTTGATGAACGCCACCTATGACGAGACAGTTTTAACTTGGCAGAGTGATATTTATTGCACCTTTCATATGGTGTCTAGTTTGCAGTGCTTCTAATTTGTTGAAGTGCCTTCTGCTTAGTTACCACATCATAGGTGTGAATATGTCAAGCCGTCCATTTTTTCGTACATATTCCATCCTCGTATCATGACTTTGCCTTTCATTAGAGTAGTGTTCGTCAGTATCGTGCATCAATGAGTTCTGAAGAGCAAATTTTATTCATTTTTCTTGTGGGTTTGACTTGACAAGGCAAAATCAAGAAAGAGGAAGGAAAAGAGTAAGGAAGGCGATGATGGTGGTCCTCTGCAGCAACGTAAACGGAGCATTTGTACCGATTCTCCTTGTACTGATAGTGCATTACAAGGTTCAAGTCTCCGCTCCCCTACTGCACCATCCAAGGTGCTTGCTCTAACTTGGTAGTGTGATATCTGGTTGCATGTTTCATATGGTGTCTAGCTTGTATTGCTCCTAATTAGTGTAAACTGCATTTGCTTAGCTTACACATGATACATGTGAATATGACACGCTTTCCTGTTTTTGGTACATACTATATCTGTCTATCACACCATGTTCTTACATGAAACTACTATTCTTGTGTATTCTGCATCAGTCACTTATGATGGAACACCTTTAAGTTGGCAGTGTGATATTGGTTTGCGTCTTGAATATGATTTCTAGCATCTATTGCTTCTAGTTTGATGAACGCCACTTATGACGAGACAGTTTTAACTTGGCAGAGTGATATTTATTGCACCTTTCATATGGTATCTAGTTTTCAGTGCTTCTAATTTGTTGACCTGCCTTCTGCTTAGTTACCACATCATAGGTGTGAATATGTCAAGCCGTCCATTTTTTCGTACATATTCCATCCTTGTATCATGACTTTGCCTTTCATCAGAGTAGTGTTCGTAAGTATCGTGCATCAATGAGTTCTGAAGAGCAAATTTTATTCCTTTTTCTTGTGGGTTTGACTTGACAAGGCAAAATCAAGAAAGAGGAAGGAAAAGAGTAAGGAAGGCGATGATGGTGGTCCTCTGCTGACAATGTAAGCGAGCATCTGTGCCGATTCTCCTTGTCTTGATAGTGCATTACAAGGTCCAAGTCTCCGCTCCCCTCTCCACCATCCAAGGTGCTTGCTCTAACAGTAGTGTGATATCTGGTTGCATGTTGCATATGGTGTCTAGCTTGTATTGCTCCTAATTAGTGTAAACTGCATTTGCTTAGCTTACACATGATACATGTGAATATGACACGCTTTCCTGTTTTTGGTACATACTATATCTGTCTATCACACCATGTTCTTACATGAGACTACTCTTCTTGTGTATCCTGCATCAGTCACTTATGATGGAACACCTTTAAGTTGGCAGTGTGATATTGGTTTGCGTCTTGAATATGATTTCTAGCATCTATTGCTTCTAGTTTGATGAACGCCACCTATGACGAGACAGTTTTAACTTGGCAGAGTGATATTTATTGCACCTTTCATATGGTGTCTAGTTTGCAGTGCTTCTTATTTGTTGAAGTGCCTTCTGCTTAGTTACCACATCATAGGTGTGAATATGTCAAGCCGTCCATTTTTTCGTACATATTCCATCCTCGTATCATGACTTTGCCTTTCATCAGAGTAGTGTTCGTAAGTATCGTGCATCAATGAGTTCTGAAGAGCAAATTTTATTCCTTTTTCTTGTGGGTTTGACTTGACAAGGCAAAATCAAGAAAGAGGAAGGAAAAGAGTAAGGAAGGCGATTATGGTGGTCCTCTGCAGCAACGTAAACGGAGCATCTGTACCGATTCTCCTTGTATTGATAGTGCATTAAAAGGTCCAATTCCCCGCTCCCCTACTGCACCATCCAAGGTGCTTGCTCTAACTTGGCAGTGTGATATCTGGTTGCATGTTGCATATGGTGTCTAGCTTGTATTGCTCCTAATTAGTGTAAACTGCATGTGCTTAGCTTAGACATGATACTTGTGAATATGACATGCTTTCCTATTTTTGGTACATACTATATCTGTCTATCACACCATGTTCTTACATGAAACTACTCTTATTGTGTATCATGCATCAGTCACTTATGATGGAACACCTATAAGTTGGCAGGGTGATATTGGTTTGCGTCTTGAATATGATTTCTAGCATGTATTGCTTCTAGTTTGATGAACGCCACCTATGACGAGATAGTTTTAACTTGGCAGAGTGATATTGATTGCACCTTTCATATGGTGTCTAGTTTGCAATGCTTCTAATTTGTTGAAGTGCCTTCTGCTTAGTTACCACATCATAGGTGTGAATATGTCAAGCCGCCCATTTTTTTTGTACATATTCCATCCTCGTATCATGACTTTGCCTTTCATCATAGTAGTGTTCGTCAGTATCATGCATGAATGAGTTCTGAAGAGCGAATTATATTCTTTTTTCTTGTCGGTTTGACCCCACAATGAAAAATCAATAAAGCTGAAGGAAATTGGCAAGGCATTGGATGATGGTGGTCCTTTTGAGCAACTGAAATGGAGGTTCTCTATAGATTCTACTCCGCCATCCTCCCAACAAGATTCGCAAGACAACGCAAGGCTAGACAGTCAACGTAGTTGTGTAGATGATGAGCACATCTCCCCTACTCCACCATCACAGGTGCTTGCTCTAACTTGGCACTATTATATGTGGTTGCATGTTGCGTATGGTGTCTAGATTATATTGCTTCTAACTTTGTTGAAGTGCATCTGCTTACTTTACACATAATGCCTGTGAATATGACACGTGTTCTTGTTTCTGGAACATACGTGTACATGATGAGCACATCTCCCCTACTCCACCATCACAGGTGCTTGCTCTAACTTGGAACTGTTATATGTGGTTGCGTTTTCCGTATGATGTCTAGTTTGTATTGCTTCTGATTATGTTGAATTGCATCTGTGTAGCTTACAACTTATACCTGCAACGATCACTTACCCATAAGACACATTTAACTTGGGACTGTGATGTAGGTTGCATCTTGCATTGTCTTCTAGCTTGTACTGCTTCTAATTTCTTGAAATGGCACTTACGACGAGACACTTTTTACCTGATAGAGTGATATTGGTTGCATGTTCATATGGTGCCTAGCTTTCATTTCTTCTAATTATGTTGAAATGCCTTCCGCTTACTGTTTTTTCATACATATTTCATCCTCCTATCGTGCGTGTGAATATGAAACACTGTCTTTTTTTGTATATATTCCATCCTCCTATCCTGCGCTTGCCTTACATCAAAGTAGTGTTCGTCTATATCATGCATCGACCAGTTATGCAGAGCTAATTTTATTCATCTTCTTGTGGTTTTGACTTCATAAGGCAATATCAGAAAATAGGAAGGAAAAGAGTAAGTTAGGGGATGTTGGTGGTCCTCCGCACCGACGCATACAGAGACTCTCTAGATTTTCCAATGCTACTGCTAATGAAGTTGAAGTCCCAAGTATACATGATGAGTTCATCTCCCGTACTCCATCGTAGGTGCTTGCTCTAAGTTGACAGGGTGATAATTGGTTTCATGTTGCATATGTTATCTAGCCTGTATTTCTTCTATTTTGATTAAATTGCACCTGCTGAGTTCATACGTTATACATGTGCATATGACATGGTGTTCTGTGTCTAGAATACACTGCATCTATCTATCATACCATGTTCTTACATCAAAGTACTGCTGTTGTGTATCCCGCATCACTCACTCATCATTGGGCACTTTTAACATGGCAGTTTGATAGTGGTTGCATCTTGCATTGATTTCTACATTGTACTGCTTCTAATTTTTCGAATTGCCACTTATGACAAGACACTTTTAACTTGGCAGAGTAATATTGGTTTCATCTTTCATATGGTGTCTATCTTGCATCACTTCTATTTTCTTGAAAATCCTTCTTCTTAGTTTACACATCGGAGCAGTGAATATGTCATGTCGTCATGTTTTCCTTACATATTCCATCCTCATACGGTTGTCTTACATCAAAGTATTGCTTGTCTGTATCATGCATCAATGAGTTCTGAAGAGCGATTTTATTCTTTTGTCTTGTGGGTACGGCTTGACATGGCAAAGTAAAAAAAGAGCAAGGAAAATAATATAGTAGGGAGTGGTGTTAGTCGTCGGGTGAAACGGAAAAGGATCGGCCGTCTAGATTCTGCTGGTACTTATAGTGCAGTAGAAGGTCCAAGTCCACCGGCTAAATCTACAAACACAGTATCACCTACTCCACTAGCTGCAGCATCCGCTTCAACTATACCCGCATCTCAACGAGTTACTCGTTCGCTTGCTCCGGAACTGGCCAGTTCTGGAGCTGCCTTCACACCTAACACTACTTCCGAAGCACTGCTGACACAACAGGACTTGGCAAGATCAGATGAACCTCATGAGCATCAACACCAAGACGGTACCTGACCGAGTCAAGTTGCAGTTGCATGCTCCTTTATATGTACTCTCACAGTTTGATGTACATTAACACTTTCCATATCCGTTGTTGAACTAGCACCACGACACAAGCGGAAACAGACATCAGGGATAATGCTTGACAGATTAACAAAATCTAAAGGAGGAAGAATGGAGATCCATTTTGAGGCAGGTTTAAAAAGGCCACGTGATGCTACAGAGTCAGCCAAGTTAGTATCAGAGGCAGCTATTGCCGTTAGGTGTCATGCACGTATCCTCCCAACATGGATCCAATACAGGAATGAGAAAGACAATACCCAGTTTAACACCTTCCTTAACCATTTATCCGTAAGTAATGTTATTCATCGCAATTAGTAATATTGTCTTGCTCTGTCCCATACTTTCTAGCTTCCTCCTAATAAGACTCACATTGTTTTTCAATGATGAGGTTCAAGTTGGATCCAAAGATGATGCAACTAAACAAGCATGCACTCATGTTTTTCATCCGCTCTGCGACGATGATCGGTACCACCTTAGAAAATCTCACTTTGAAGGCAAGGCTAACAATGAAATCGCCCAAACATCTCCAAAGGAATATATTACAGATGAAGACCGGACAGCCCTCGTTAAACACTGGTCCGATCCAAAGTATCAGGTAGGCTATATGTATTTGATCAGACCACATATTGAACTTGTATTTATGTATGTGCCTTACAAGTGTATCTTCTTTAAGGCTAACTGTTTGAAGAACAAGACCAACCGTTCTAAAGTGAAATTCCAACAGACAACAGGACCTCGTAGCTATATTGCACACTGCGAGGCTCTTGTAAATAGCTGCTACTTCCTTCTTTTTGTGTGCCATATTATCGTATCTATATTGACTTGTTCCAAATACAGAGGAAAGCCTGTGTGGACCAAAAAGAACCTGAACCGAATGCAGTGCAAATCTTCAAGGATTGCCACACCAGCAAGATGAAGGGCATGAGCACACCAGTTCAAGCCGTTGTTGTAAGTCCTTACTCCTCCTGCCTTTGAACTGATTGGTGCTGTGATGTGTTCATTTAACTACTTGGTTTGTAGCCAATGTCGCATTACTCTGTTCATTTTATACAGTTATCTTAACGTATCATTTCACCTTACATGGTTTAGAAGAGATGAAGGATATTCTTTTGGTCTTGATCTGTATTCTAGTTGTTATGTTCACGTCATGCACACAATGATAAAATAGCCTGTTTGTTTTATATCTGTTTGCCCATGATATGAATGATGTCATACTATGTTCATCCTACTTTAAACCATGTCTCTTTATCCTTAGATGTCAGCGAATGTGAGGAAATAGACAATCTGAAGAGGCATGCTACATGGACATATGTTTGAAAGTGATTTTATTATGTAGTTGGCACTACAATACATGCTAATGTATTACAAGAGTTCACCAAAATAAGTTATGTATAAGCGTGTAACCTACTTTGTTTGTTTTTGTCTCATTAGTAACTTATCGGTACACTAATCTACAAGTTCAAACTTTCGGAAGCTATGGAAAAATGATTGAACAGCCACAACCACCTAAAGGTGGCGAGGCTACCACAGGCACAATGTCACCTCTTGCTGCAGTGCGTCAGTATCTCTCCACTAACAGTGCAAAAAGCACCTTCCTGCGTAATTCTGGGTTGGTTGTCAAGGTAACCTCGTACAAATCGCCAACTGAACGAAATCTTCCTGCTAGACAGAGCGATATATTTGTGTTCCAGACACAAGTCCAATCCCTAATGGACGCCGTTTTGGAAACAAGAATAGTAGTTGACAAATGTCGTCAAGATATGAATGGTTTTGAAACCAGACTATCAGACATTCGCTTCGTTATTCAAGAGCAATGGCGGAAAAAAGGTGAAGATCGTGCTGCTCCATCAGATTCTACAGCCTGAAACATTAGCACTCAGGTCAAGTGATATGTGCTTCTATACATCTGATGGTGATTTTATCTGCAAGGACTGTAAACTTTATGCCAATAGGCCTTTTGTTGTGATACAGCATTTATGTTGCTGCCAAAGGCTGCAATAATTATGACGCTATTTTTGTATAGTGTAGGTTTATCTTAGTAATGTATTCGGCCGAAAGCTTCGTAGGAGCCCAACATGCCAACATTCGTCAGCCCATTCCAATTGGGCTAAAAATGATTATGGGCCGAAATTTGCATGTAGGCCACTAAAAATATCTGGGCCTAAATCAGCATAAGATTTCATATTTTTCTGGTAGGCCTGTGCCCATAGTGGGCCTTTAACAGGCCTAAACATAATTTGGGCCCTCAGTAACAATAGGCCGTTGAAAGGTGTAAATATTGCGAGCCAATAAAAAAGATGGGCCTTTAAAAGACCGAAAGTGACATTGGGCCCATTTACGATGCAGATATTTCACAGGCCGAAATTTGGACGGGCCGTAAATGCGCCGACCTAATACATGGGCCTTTAACAGGCCGGAAGTTCGGTCGGGCTAGATTATCGTCAATTTTATATGGGTCGTTAATGGGACCGATGTGACGTTGGGCCACATATGGCCCATGGATTTTGTCCGACGTTAACAGGCCAAAAATCACAACAGGCCGAAAGTGGCCCAAATCTATGGCGGGCCGCTAACAGATCGAATGTCAGACATGGCTGAATATGACCCAAATTCTTCACGATCGTTTATGGGCCAAAAGTTTCAATGGCCTGTAAATGGGCCCAAATGAAGCAGGATCTTTAATAGGCCGGAAATACACCGGGCCGTAATTCGGCCCATATACTTAGCGGACTGTTAACGGGCCAGAAGTGATCATGGGCCGCGATGATGACAAGTATAGGACAGGCCGTTGACGGGCCAATTTGACACTAGCCATACGGGCCTTAACTAAGAATGTTGGGCATTTATCTAGATCGGCCCATTATGGTCCGCAAAATCGCGCGGGCATTTAGCTGGGCCGGCCCATTATGGCCCGCAAAATCTCGTGGGCCTTTAGCTAGACTGGCCCATTATGATACGAAAAATCTCGTGGGCCTTTTGCTAGGCTGGCCCATTATGGACCGCAAAATCTTGTGGGCCTTTAGTTGGGCCGACCCATTTAAACTTTATGGCCCACTTTTGGGCCGGTCCACGTGTCAGCATATCATAGTCGCATCTCGCGCATTGGATGAGTGACACTTGTGCCAACGCGGAGCTGACACGTGTTTCCGTCAGCCAATCAGAATTTTACACGTGGAAAATCCCCATTGGTCCTGGCTGTTACGTGTTATCGGATCCAAAACCTGACCCGATAGCTTAACGGCGTTCCGTTACAGTGGATGCCACGTGTCAGTCACCCTTGAAGAAAGCACTTCTGTGACGCGCGATTTATCGTCATGGAAGTGGACACTTCCGTGATGATAATTTTGGTAATGTCATTGAACACTTCTCGACAAAGACAGTATGACTATCTTGATTCTGTCATAAATTTGTCATGGATGTACATGCATGACAAAAAATGCGACCTACTGTGACAAACATGTATCATCACGGAAGTGTATTTTTTTGTAGCGTAATAAGGTGAGGCTAGGCTACCCGACGGGCATCTCAACACTTTTTAGTGTGACTCCCTCGGTGTACCTATAATTCATACTTGTACTCTATACACACCATCCATCAGTACAATCGAGTAGGAGAGTTGGGTTTTACCTTCAGAGAGATGGCACAAACCTGGGTAATTTTGTCGTCTGTTTCCCATCTAGCCCATCCTGCTAGGTGCAACACCTTATCCAGGGGTCTGCCAAATTTTACATCGGCAGTGATCTAACTCTGCCTTGTTTTGACTAACTGTTGATGCATTCTTCCGATTGTGGCAACTCCTTCCATTATCTTCACCTTCCTGCTGTTGGTGGCTACTATTCAAGACGTTCCAGTCTTGGTGTCTTAGCCGGGTTTCCATAGCTTGTTTTTTGTTTGTTTGTTTGACCTTTTCGTTGTAAGTTATTTCGACACCCTGTATCTTTACTGTTTAGTTGCCTTTTCCTATAAATGCTCATGTTGTAATCCTAGTCAGTTGATGGTTTTTGTTAATTTAAAGTTACATTTGTCTTAAAAATTGGTAGGAGCTCCCGTTTTTGGAGCCAAAAAGTCATAATCCCTTGAATTCTACTCCCTCCGTTCCTAAATATAAGTCTTTTTAGACATTCTAATATGGACTACATACGAAGGAAAATGAGTGAATCTACACTCTAAAATGCGTCTATATACATCCGTATGTAGTCTATATTAAAATATCTAAAAAGACTTATATTTAGGAACGGAGGGGGTGCAAAACTATGATTGAGCCATTAGAAGTCCACGTTGAAGTGTTTTCCTCCTCCCCACTAGTGACTCCCAGGAAGACGAGATGATGGCGGCTCCCTGAAGATGAAATAAGGTTCTCCCCATCTAACTGCCATCCGAGGGTGTGTCTAGTATCGTCAAAGGGCCTGTGGATGTGTGTCCCTGGTGGATCTCGCCTGATTCGGTCATTGTTAATCTTTGGTGGATCTGTTTGGATGTCGTCTTCGTTTGTCTGCGTTCGTTTGTCTACATGTTGGATCAATGGCGGAGCCAGGAAATTGCTCCTGCGTATTCTTGTAAATTTTTTTGCCAAAGCAATATAGTAGAACAATAGATGTACATTAAGATGGCAACATCAATTACGCAATGACCATACATTGATAATAGTAGCAAAATATCATTGTGGCAATACCTCTTACAATTAAGAAATATTGCAAACAACAAAGAAAATTACAATATAACTTTACGGTCCCCTTTTCGGAAGAGATTTATGGCATCCTCATCTTTAACTTGCTTGAAGAATTCTCTATCAACAAATGTAACCAAGCAATTGTTCAAATATTCATCACCCATTTTGTTTCATAGCGAATTCTTCACGTATTTCATTGAAGAAAATACCCTCTCAACGCTAGCAGTAGCTACCGGAAGAATGAGCACCAACTTAAGAAGTTTGTAAACAATATAATACTGTTCATTCTTTCTGGTCTCAACCATCAAAACTGAAAGCTCACATAGATTCTTCAAATTGCTAAACCTTTTATCCATACGCACATGATAAATGTACATGCTTAATTTCCATGGAAGTCTTGACAATTCATCATTTGTGAAATCCTTAGCATTAAACTTTCTAGCAAGCCTAACCGACTTCTCTTTATCATAAGCAGCAAATGAATCACGTGGACTGAATGCTGCCATCCAAGTAAGTAGTTCAGTGTATACCTCATCAAATCTTGCATCAAGCTCTTGAAGTTGCCTATCAATGACACCCACAAATATTGCAACCTTGAAGCGATGATAATTCCTTGCGCCATTAAGGAACCCTCTTCTTGGTCTCCCAGCAGGATAGTAAGGAGCCTCTATGTCAACAACTTTTGATCTTGTGCTTTACAAAAAAGAAGTGACATTCTGAACAAAATCATTCCACCCTTCATCTTCTCGCAAGCATTGCAAGTGTAGTTTTGTGAGATCAACAATCTCCATAGCATTAACAATATCTTGATCTTTCTTTTGTAAATCTCAACTCAAGTCAGTTGTGAATTCAAATAGTTCTTGCATCAACTGTGCCATGAAAACAAATTCAAATGTCCGAAATGATGTCAACATAGTCATTGTTGCTACTGCCTCTCTGCCGTTATACTCTTTTGTTATCTTGATGAGAACACGCCTTATTGCGGGATACATAGAGATAAAATGGTTAACAGTCTTGTAGTGAGAGCCCCAATGAGTATCACATGGCCTTCCAATACCCATTTCTTGATCAATCTCGTCCCGGTTTCTACTTCTTCCAACTCTAATGCAAAAATAAGTTCCTCAGCTTGAGCTATTTGAAGCACTCTCATCTTCTTACAAGAATAGCCTAGAACATTCAGCAAACATGCCAACTGTTAAAAGAACCAATTACAATCACCACTCTCCTTTGCAACAACAACAAGATTTAATTGTAGTTGATGGGCAAAACAATGGACATAGTAGGCATAAGGAGACTCATCCATAATTAGTTTCTTCAGGCCATTGGCATTACCTTCCATATTACTAGCCCTGTCATATCCGTGCCCATGGACCATTGCAAATATAAAATTGTATGTCATAAGCATGTCCTCAATTGCAACTTTAGGTGTCAAAGAGGAGGTGTCTTCAACATGGGCAAGACCAAGAAATCTGACAACTGTCCTTCCTTTCTTATCCACATAACGCAATCAAACAACTAGTTGTTCATTCTGGTACACATCACTAGACTCATCTGCAAGTATTGCAAAGTGTTCACCATCAAGATCTTCAATGACTAGTTTAGTAGTCAGCTGGGCACAACATTTGATCAACTCTTGTTGTATATCATGGCAAGTCATCTTACAGTTTTGTGGAGCATTATTTAGAACGACCCTATCAACCTCTTCAAACTTTCCTACTAGCCAATTTAAAAGCTCTAGGAAATTTCCTTTATTTATCAAGTCATCACTTTCATCATGCCCTCTAAATGCCAAACCTTGGTGCAATAGGAATCTCAAACACTTGAGTGTCCATGTCACACAGAGCTTATATAGAACCTTGTACTGTGTGGTGTTTGAAGCAATGGACTCCCTAATTGATGTTGTAGGTGAAGGAAATATGCCCTAGAGGCAATAATAAAGTTATTATTTATTTCCTTATTTCATGATAAATGTTTATTATTCATGCTAGAATTGTATTAACCGGAAACTTGATACATGTGCGAATACATAGACAAACATAGTGTCACTAGTATACCTCTACTTGACTAGCTCGTTAATCAAAGATGGTTGATTTTCCTAGCCATAGACATGAGTTGTCATTTGATTAACGGGATCACATCATTAGGAGAATGATGTGATTGACTTGAACCATTCTGTTAGCTTAGCACACGATCGTTTAGTATGTTGATATTGCTTTCTTCATGACTTATACATGTTCCTATGACTATGAGATTATACAACTCCCGTTTACCGGAGGAACACTTAGTGTGCTACCAAACGTCACCACGTAACTGGGTGATTATAAAGGTGCTCTACAGGTGTCTCCGAAGGTACTTGTTGGGTTGGCGTATTTTGAGATTAGGATTTGTCACTCCGATTGTCGGAGAGGTATCTCTGGGCCTACTCAGTAATGCACATCACTATAAGCCTTGCAAGCATTGTAACTAATGAGTTAGTTGCGGGATGATGTATTACGGAACAAGTAAAGAGACTTGTCGGTAACGAGATTGAACTAGGTATTGAGATACCGACAATCGAATATCGGGAAAGTAACATACCGATGACAAAAGGATTAACGTATGTTGTTATGCGGTTTGACCGATAAAGATCTTTGTAGAATATGTGGGAGCCAATATGAGCATCCAGGATCCGCTATTGGTTATTGACCGGAGACGTGTCTCGGTCATGTCTACATTGTTCTCGAACCCGTAGGGTCCGCACGCTTAAAGTTCGATGATGGTTATATTATGAGTTTATGTGTATTGATGTACCGAATGTAGTTCAGAGTCCCGGATGAGATTGGGGACATGAAGAGGAGTCTCGAAATGGTCGAGACGTAAAGATCGATATATTGGACAACTATATTCGGACATCGGAAAGGTTCCGAGTGATTCGGGTATTTTTCAGAGTGGGAGAGTTACGGAATTCGGCGGGGAGTATATGGGCCTTATTGGGCTTTAGGGGAAAGAGAGAGGAGAGGCTGCGCCCCCAAGGCCTAGTCCGGGTGGACTAGGGGAGGGGCTCGCCCCTCCTTCCTTCTCTTCTCTCTCTCCTTTCCTTGACTCCTACTCCTACTACTTGGAAGGTGGGGAATCCTACTCCCGGTGGGAGTAGGACTCCTCCTAGGGCGCGCCATAGAGAGGGACGGCCCTCCCCCTCCTCCACTCCTTTATATACGGGGAGGGGGGCACCCCTTGGAGACACAACAATTGATCGTTTGATCTTTTAGCCGTGTGCGGTGCCCCCCTCCACCATAGTCCACCTCGATAATACTGTAGCGATGCTTAGGCGAAGCCCTGCGTCGGTAGAACATGATCATCGTCACCCCGCCGTCGTGCTGACGAAACTCTCCCTCAACACTCGGCTGGATCGGAGTTTGAGGGACGTCATCGAGCTGAACGTGTGCTGAACTCGGAGGTGTCGTGCGTTCGGTACTTGATGGGTCGGATCATGAAGACGTACGACTACATCAACCGCGTTGTGCTAATGCTTCCGCTTTCGGTCTACGAGGGTACGTGGACAACACTCTCCCCTCTCGTTGCTATGCGCCACCATGATCTTATGTGTGCGTAGGATTTTTTTTGAAATTACTACGTTCCCCAACAGTAGGTGTAGTGAACATATCATATTTTTCTTGAGCTTCAGCATGAGCACTACTAACAGTACCAATATGCCTCTTCAATCTTGCTTTCATGTTCCAATTGCTAAACCCGCCGTTCACAAACACATCTCCTCCGGGACTTTTTGTTTTATCCTTGAACAAGTAACAAACAAAGCAAAAAGCAACGTCTTCTTTCACACTATACTCAAGCGACTTATGATCCTTAAACCAAGTAGGGCAAAAGTTACGGGGATGTCCACTAAAATCTCTGATCTCAAACTTATGATCCTTTGGTTGACAAGCTCCCAAGTCAATGTATCTCCTTCTAACTCTATCCTGGTCATTGACATGATACGAAGATATGGGAACTCGCTTGCCGGGATCACGTTTCAGAGCTGCCAAATCTACTTCGAATAGGGGAACTGATTCATCATCTTCATCAACCGCTTCATCATCTTCTACAATTCGGGTCGGGGAGTGTCGGTGTCAAAACCGGCGGATCTCGGGTAGGGGGTCCCGAACTGTGCGTCTAGGCGGATGGTAACAGGAGACAAGGGACACGATGTTTTTACCCAGGTTCGGGCCCTCTCGATGGAGGTAAAACCCTACTCCTGCTTGATTAATATTGATGATATGGGTAGTACAAGAGTAGATCTACCACGAGATCAGCGAGGCTAAACCCTTGAAGCTAGCCTATGGTATGATTGTTGTTCGTCCTACCGACTAAAACCCTCCGGTTTATATAAACACCGGAGAGGGCTAGGGTTACACAGAGTCGGTTACAATGGGAGGAGATCTACATATCCGTATCGCCAAGCTTGCCTTCCACGCCAAGGAAAGTCCCATCCGAACACGGGACGAAGTCTTCAATCTTGTATCTTCATAGTCCGAGTCCGCCAAAGGTTATAGTCCGCCATCCGAACACCCCTAATCCAGACTCCTCAAGAGCCCCTAACCTGGCTTCAATGACGATGAGTCCGGCGCGCAGATTGTCTTCGGCATTGCAAGGCGGGTTCTTCTCCAAATTCTGTGTACCTGTTGAATAGTGTCTGGCTTCTCGTGAATATTGCGCTCCATGGCTTCCACGCCCAATAATGGTCGTCTTCCATGTGTCAAACAAATGCGAAAAGCCAGGGTGTTTTTGCATTTACCCCCCTAGCTGCGCAAATGAGCTGCCTATAAAAGAGACGAGGATTTAGATCCGAATCACACCATCTTCCCTTCGCGAGCATTCATCGGAGCGCATCCGATAGAGATCCATTCCATCATGGCCAGTCGACGCAGATCCTCCTCTCGCCCTCCCATCCCTCAGCCTGGAGGCTGGGAGAGATGTTCCGTCCCGCACAGCGAGCTAGTGACGCTCCAAACCAAGGGATTCCTTCCCCCAGCCTTCATGGTCCCGGTTCGAGCCGGACTTGCCACCTATAATTGCGGAGAGCAAGCGAAGAGCGTCCCCAGTCCCTCCAAAGGAGAGCGGGTATGCCTTGCCCCTTATCTGATAAGAGGGCTCGGATTTCCAATTCATCCGTTTCTCCGGGGGCTCCTGGAGTTCTATGGCCTCCAGTTGCACAACCTTATGCCTGCCTCCATATTGCATATTGCGGGCTTCGTAGCCCTTTGCGAGCTGTTTTTGGGCATCGAGGCTCATTTCGCGTTGTGGAAGAAGCTGTTCTGGCTTGTGCCCCGTTCTCAGGAGGGGTCAATATATCAAGTGGGCGGAGCCAAACTATGGTGCA
The DNA here is from genome assembly GCA_021605205.1 of Aegilops longissima. Classification (NCBI taxonomy): domain Eukaryota; kingdom Viridiplantae; phylum Streptophyta; class Magnoliopsida; order Poales; family Poaceae; genus Aegilops; species Aegilops longissima. The sequence goes on along the minus strand of CM038681.1, from coordinate 483,513,362 downwards.
TCGCCGGGACCGGATATCTATCCGGAACCCCAAGGAAGGCGTCCGAAGACTGGCCTTCAGAATGGTTTTATATAGAAGATGTCCCCCTGCCGGACCCTGTTCGGATCGGCCTCCCCGAGTTCAATAATGCTCCTTTGAAGAAGCGCCTAAGCTGGCGTCCACGGAGCCCTCAGAGGGAAAATGACAAGGACGTCCTTTACGATGAGCCGGATAAGGTTGTTTGCTCATTCGGATGACCATGATCGGGTCATGGCCACATGCATTATGCGGGGTGCAGCCGCTCAAGATAGAGGCCACCCCATGTGGGATTTCAACGGGAGGATGATGCCACCCGCTGCGGCCGTAAGGGGCCGGGATCGGTTGCCGCTCTGACGAAGATCTTGTCTGCATTGTACAAGGGAGAGGAGGAGGAGTTCCTTCGCGTCAATCCACGGGGCGGATTTTCTATGAACAATCCTCCAAGCTGGGTAAGCGGACACTTCTTTTTGCCCATCCATTCCATATTCCCATAGTTAAGTACCTTATCTTGTGATTTCGACACAAAAATTGAGCCGGGCCGTAAAGGATATAAACAGCCCTCCTCCACAACCTGAGGATCCGGAACGGTCCCTCGATCCGCCATCCCAAGAGGATCCGGACATATCCATGGAGCTGATCGATGGGGTATTTCACCAACTGAGCATTGACAATGCCTTGGTGGCTATTACAGCTGATTATCCTGGACTGCTCCCCGCCTCACAAGTAATCGAGACCGAAGTCCTAATACTTCGAAGATGATCCATCCGTGCTTATTTTTTATCACCGTATACCAATGGTGTTTCGCAGGGAGGATCTCGAGGCGAATGCCGAGCCTGCGGCGACTAGCCAATGAGGGACCGCGAGGGCGGTAGGCTAAAGAGACACGCAGTCCGGTCGAGGCACAAAGCGCTTGTGATAAAGCGCTGCCTTATTCCAAGGTATTATTCTTATGATGCATACTAACGCTGTGCTCTCCTTTTTTAAGAAAAGAGGGCTCGTCGGACTATATCCGGAGAGATTGCCAATCGAGCCTCCACCAGCCAGGCTCCAAAGCTAGGTCCCAAGCGAGGCGAACACGAGGCGTCGTCGCCGACGCCCTCCGACAGAGGATGCGGACAGACTGTCAACCACCAATTCCAAGGTGGAGAGTGCCATGAATCACAGGCGTCGCCGGACAGTTCTCCGTGACGCTTGTTTCTCCCAAGAGGCATTGGATGCCTTCAATTCGGGAGATGCGTACCTCCGTGCCGCTCAAAATGGTCTAGCCAGAGCCACGGAGCAGTATGTGAAAGACATACGGGTGAGAAAATTTGATGGTTATATATGTCAGTAGCCCCCGAGACTTGAAACAGTTAGAATAACTGATTTAAGGATCATTTGTTATGTAAGATCTTACAAAAAAGAATACCCAACTGTCCCAGGAGCTGGAAGAGTGCAAAGCCCAACTTGAGGCCGCACTAGCCGCGGCAGGGGAGGCCAAGGAGACCCCCTCTGGTAATATACGCTTCAAAAGATAAGTATGTTGTTAAGTGCGGCGTGTGTGCAAATCTGACAATATCATTGCAGATGGCGCCGGAGTAGATCCGGACAAGCAACAACTCATGCGCGGTTAAAGGCGGCGAGGCGTGCTTACGAGGGTGAGGCAGGAGAAGAATAATCTCAAGATGCCAACACCCAGCTGGGCGAGGAACTAAAGGATGTTCGTGCTCAGGTGCCGGACTCGTGAAGGAGAATCGACGACTTCGACGCGGCATTTTTAGTAAGTGCTTGAACGAACTTTGAAAAAGAGTTCGGCGAGGAAGTCGACTAACAGAGTTATGTCTATAGGTATGCTCACAGGTTGTCCTGCAGAGGAAATGCCCGATTCTACGAGTGACCTTCTTCCCGAGCTCGTACAACTGCATGAACGAGTTCGGCAGGTGATGAAAGGCGTCGCCCAGGCCTTGTGGCCATCTGTCTCCATGCCCGAAGGCCTTGGAGAGCTTGCAAAGAGGCTTAAGGGAGCGCGGTTGCGCTTCCGATTATGGAAGATATCGGCCTGCCGTCAAGGCGCCAGGGAGGCCTGGGCCATGGTGAAGACGCGGTACACGAAGAATGACCCAAAGCACATGGCCGAGGTCAGACCTGTGGGGGCCGATGGGAAGGAGATCCCTGTGAGCTTAGTGTACGGCCAAGTAGAGTTGGCCGCCAAATATTCCCAATAGGACTGTAAACTAGACAGCCTGTTGGATGGTATTGAAGAGGAATATGCTCAGTCAAATTGACTATGTAATTTAAGATAACGTGTAAAATGCCTTCTAGCCGGATTGTAGATCGTTTGTCATGGCGGACCTTTTCGCTTCGACCTCGGGACCCGATAGTCCGGAGTGTGTCCGAATACCGTCTCGGTTATATAAGAACCGGGCATGCATGGAGACCAAGCGTAGGGGTCATTATTGCTTGAATGCACAAGTGCCCAACTAGTTATGTTATATTACATGGTTAGTAAGAAACATCTTCCGGGAGAATGGTTCCGTTAGGGGTTCCTTTCCAGGAGGCATGCCCTAAAGTGCATGTCCGGACTGCGAAAAAAAAGCGTAAAAGCATCCGGGGCAGGTAAATAAACAAGTGAGAAATCATCTTTAGTTCACCGACCGAATATTCCCTTAAGAACGCTTAGCTTTCGGCTTCACCCGATCGAGGTACACATCCGGTGACCCGCAGTAATAATCGCAGAGGTGCTCCCTTTACGGCCTAGCCGAACAATCGGGAACGTAGGGGTAAGCACAAGAGCCAGGCAACCCAGCTTGGCCAAAACTTAAGTCATATTGATGCATATAATGGTGAATAAAAGGTACATGCGGAAGTGTGACACATGTGTTAGGCGTGAAGCCCGTATAAATAAGCTTCTGTTAAAGAAGCCCCCAGGTATAATGAGCGCGGATAGCGCGTCAGTTGTGTGCGAACAAGGCGCGAACAAGCCCTTAAGGCTGTAAGGGGAAGGGAGGGAGAAGGAGAGAAATGTAAGACAGTTAATGTGTAAAAAATAGACAAAGGAAGGAGATGAACACAGAGTCCGGCGCTAGGCGTAGAATCTTCGGAGACGGGCTGCGTTCCATGGGTTCGGCTCGAGTCGGTTATCCCATGCATCTCGCAGACGGTACGCTCCACCAGTCAGGATTTTGTCAATAATAAAGGGACCTTCCCATTTGGGCTCGAGTTTGTCCTTTTTCTTGTCCGGCAGGCGTAGAACTAACTCGCCAACATTGTAAGTTTTGGCCCGTACTGCTCTGCTTTGATATCTTCGAGCATGATGTTGATAGAATGCGGAACGAGCTTTTGCCACGTCACGCTCCTCCTCCAAGGCGTCCAAACTATCCTGCCGATCGAGTTTGGCTTCTCTTTCTTCGTACATGCGCACGCGAGGTGAGTCATGAATTATGTCGCAGGGCAGAACTGCCTCTGCGCCGTATACCATAAAGAATGGTGTGAATCCGGTTGTGCGATTCGGCGTGGTCCGCAGCCCCCAGAGTACGGAGTCGAGCTCCTCTACCCAGTGCGTGTTAGATTCCTTGAGGGACCGCACTAATCTGGGTTTGATGTCGCTTAGACCATTTGCTCGCTCGACTTGACCGTTAGTTTGTGGGTGATAGACTGAAGCATAGTCGAGCTTGATGCCCATGTTTTTGCACCGGAGTTTGACCTCGTCGGCCGTAAAGTTCGTGCCGTTATTGGTGATGATGCTGTGGGGGACGCTGTAATGGTGTACGACCCCTGATATGAAGTCTATCACCGGTCCGGATTCGGCCGTTTTAACAGGCTTGGCCTCTATCCATTTGGTGAATTTATCCACCATGACCAGTAGGTATTTTTGCTTGTGGGTTCCCCTTTTAAGGTGTCCTACCATGTCAAGCCCCCAGACCGCGAAGGGCCAGGTGATGGGTATAGTTTGGAGGGCGGTGGGTGGCATATGGCTTTGGTTAGCAAAGAGCTGGCAACCGACACATCGTTGGACTAAGTCTGAGCATCTGCCGGGTCGTCGGCCAAGAAATCCTGTCTGGAAGGCCTTGCTTACAAGGGCCCGGGCTGCAACGTGGTGCCCGCCGAGTCCGCATGAATTTCAGCCGAAGATTCCGCCCTTCCTCTTGAGATACACCTTTGAAGGACTCGGTGGTGCTTTTCTTATAAAGCTCTCCTCATGGACTTTATAGGCTTTAGATTGCCGCACTATGCAGCGTGCCTCGTTTTGGTCCTCGGAAGTTCCTGCCTGGTTAGGTAGGCTAGGAATGGTTTCGCCCACGGGCAATGACTGCCATTATTATGTGGGTGAAGATGTTACTCGCTTGGCGAGCCTCCAGGTTGTGTCGAGAATGTTCGTGTCGGCGGTGCGGTTGGGTCCGGCTGTTATTTCGGACTCCTTCCCATAATACGGATGGCTTGAACAACCTCTCTAAGAAGATATTGGGGGGGCGGCATCGCGCTTTGCGCCAATGCGTGCAAGACGTCTCTGCCTGATTGTTTCCTTGAGCTATATGGTGAAATTGAGCCCTTCGAACCGAGTGACATTTTAGGACGGCGTTGCAATAAGCTGCCATTTTCGGATCCTTGGCATCAAAGTCTCCATTTATTTGGGATATCGCGAGGTTCAATCCCGCACACCTCTAGGCGTTGAATGCCCATGGAGACCGCCATCCGGAGACCATGTAGAAGGGCCTCGATTCGCTGCGTTGTTGGAGTCTCAGATACATTATCTAGAGTACGTATTGAACTGTATCTCTGTTGGGGACGTCGAACGACGCCAGCCCCAGCACCAGCCAACATTTTGGAGCCGTCGAAGTGCATGATCCAATTGGAATATGTGCCATACTCTTTAGGGAGTTCGGCTTGATCCATTCGGCATTTAAGTCGGCCAAAACTTGCGACTTAATAGCTCGCCGTGGCTTATAGGTTATGTCGAACGGGAGGAGCTCAATGGCCCATTTGGCAATCCGGCTCGTCGCGTCGCGGTTGTTTATAATGTCGTTAAGAGGTACTTCGGAGGCTACTGTTATCGAACACTCTTGAAAGTAGTGTCGCAGCTTCCGGGATGCCATAAACACCGCGTACGCTATCTTTTGATAATGCGGATACCGTGATTGCATGGAGTGAGGACGGTGGACACGTAGTAAACTGGTTTTTGAAGGGGGAACTTGTGTCCATCCATTTCTCGTTCAACAACGAGCACCACGCTTACAACTTGATGAGTTGCCGCGATGTATAATAGCATTGGTTCGCCCATGTTAGGCGCGGCCAAGACCGGGTTTGTTGCTAATATGGCTTTTATTTCTTCGAGTCCGGCCGTGGCGGCATCCGTCCACTCGAAGTGTTCGGTGCGCCGGAGGAGGCGATAAAGGGGTAATGCCTTTTCTCCCAAGCGGGAGATAAAAGCGGCTTAGAGCCGCCACGCATCCAGTCAATTTTTGTATTTGTTTGAGGTCCTTTGGGATATCCAATTGTGACAGAGCTCGGATCTTGGCTGGGTTTGCTTCAATTCCTCTACCGGATACAATGAAGCCCAAGAGCTTTCCGGCTGGTACGCCGAAAACGAATTTTTCCGGGTTAAGCTTGATGTCATATGTTCGGAGGTTATCGAATGTGAGCCTCAAGTCGTCTACTAGAGTTTCGACATGCTTGGTTTTGATGACCACATCATCTACGTATGCCTCCACTGTTTTGCCGATGTGGTTTGCCAGACATGTCTGAATCATGAGCTGATATGTTGCGCCGGCGTTTTTGAGCCCGAAGGGCATTGTGTTGAAGCAGAATGGGCCGTATGGGGTGATGAATGTCGTTGCGGCTTGGTCAGGCTCTGCCATCTTAATTTGATGGTAGCCGGAGTATGCGTCGAGGAAACACAGTGAATCGTGTCCTGCGGTACCATCGATAATTTGATCGATGCGGGGGAGGGGGAAGGGATCCTTTTGGCAAGCCTTGTTGAGGTCCTTGAAATCAACGCATAGGCGTCGATTTGTCCTTCTTTGGTACCATCACCGTGTTTGCTAGCCACCGGATGTTTATATCTCGATGAATCCGCCTCCAATAGTTTGGCTAGCTCCTTCCCATGGCTTGTCTCTTAGGTTCGAGAAACACCAAGAGCCTGCTTGATCGGCTTGAATCCTTTTAGGATGTTTAGGCTGTGCTCGCCACCGGCGTGGGATTCTGGCATGTCCGAAGGGTGCCGGGCAAAATGTCCCAATTTTCGCAGAGGAATTCTCGTAGTGTGGCGCCTACATCGGGGTTTAATTGCACCCGATGGAGGCCGTTTTGTAGGGTCTGTTGGATGGACTTGGAATTTGACTATTTCGTCCGCGGTTTAAAGGAGGTGGACTTGGATCTTTTATCGAGTATCACGTCGTCCTGTTCACCGAGGAGCGCAGCGATCAGTTCCTCGCCGCTAGGGCTTTGGATAGTGCCTCAAGGGCCAGTCTGGCTGTCTTATTTTCGGTGAGTGCTATGTCCGGTCACTAGCAAGAGTGATGATTCCGCTGGGCCCGGCATTTTGAGCTTCATGTACCCGTAATGGGGTATAGCTTGAAAAATTGTGAATGCCTCTCGCCCTAATAGAGCATGGTATCCGCTGCTGAACGGGGCCACTTGGAACGTGACTTCCTCGGACCTGTAATTATCCCGCATGCCGAACACCGCATCCAGTGTGATTTTTCCTGTACAGCACACTTCCCGACTGAGGATTATTCCTCTAAAGGTTGTGCTGCTTCGCTCAATGCGGCTCCAGTCTATTTCCATGTTTCGAAGGGTTTCCTCGTAAATGAGGTTCAATCCGCTGCCACCGTCCATGAGTACCTTGGTAAGGCGAAAGCCGTCCACTATTGGACTGAGAACCAATGCGGCTGGTGCTCGGGCTGTTCGGAATTTGGGTTCATCACTGGCATTAAAGGTAATAGCCGTGTCCCCATGGGTTTATCGTTGCTACTTGGTAGACTTCGCAAGGCTGGAGTGTTCGTTTCGCATATTATTTGATGCGAAAGTCTCAAGACTGTTAATACCGCATTAGTATCCTGGGGCTGGTGCTCTGTGGATTCGGGGTTAGAAGCTCTTCGCCACTTTTGGCCACCGCGGAGTATCCAACATGCTCTAAGGCTATGAGTTGGTGTGGCGCCCTCAGTACTATGAATTTTACAGGTCCATTGAGCCATCCCTCCAAAGACGGTTCCATGCCCCGTAGGAGTTTTTGTTTTTGGTGTTTAACCCGGTGATCGGCGATAATGCACCCTTTTATTTCGGGCTGGGTTTGTATTCAGGGCCGGATTGTCCCAAAATCTTACTTCGGTTTTCCAGGCGCTTTCCATCGCACGGTACTTTCGTACTATGGACGCAAAGTCAGCAAAGCATGTAATTTCACGGCGACCTATGGCGTTGAGGATTCCCTTGTCCATGCAATTATTGCAGAAGAATGAAACTGTGTCTTCCTCGCGCAGTCCTTTATCCTGTTCATAACCAGGAGGAATCTGGCCCAGTAATGATGTACTGTTTCCTCGGGCTCTTGCCTAATTTTGGATAGATCGCATATGTTCGGGTGGGTGGGTGGAATTAAATCTGAAACCTCACCCAATCTGAGACTCAAGGGCCAAGGAGTTTCCGAACTCGGAAGTTTGGATTCTTGGATGTTGTCCAATGAATCTAGCCTGCTGCGACTCTAAGTTCAGGTCTTGAGTGACGTCCTCCCTCCGCGGGTATCCGCTTGGAGGATCGAATCCGGACATAGCTAGTCCTTAAGATAGATGAAGGGTCGCCGCATTGTTCCTCCACCACAACAACGTGATGGGTGACCTGGGGAGAGTTAATCTCTCTCAGATCGGGTTTACGCCCAATCTGATCGTAGTCTGTAGCGACTCCCAGGGCGGCGATGCGGTCCAGGAGCTCATTTAAGGAAGAGAGCTCCGTCGGATCTAACTGCTTGGCGAGTTCCGAGTTGACGTGAAGATTGCTTTCGATGACCCGAGGAGTCATCGTCGGTGCCGCGGCCGAACAGGCGGTCATAAGAAAACCGCCTAGCCGGAGAGTTTGGCCGATAGCCAAAGCTCCTTTAGCAACAGTGCCGTCTTTAAAGACGGGATGAGGCATCCTTCCTGATGGCGACGGCACGGAGGAACTCTCAATGAAAGCACCAATGTCGGTGTCAAAACCGGCGGATCTCGGGTAGGGGGTCCCGAACTATGCGTCTAGGCGGATGGTAACAGGAGACAAAGGACAAGATGTTTTTACCCAGGTTCGGGCCCTCTCGATGGAGGTAAAACCCTACTCCTGCTTGATTAATATTGATGATATGGGTAGTACAATAGTAGATCTACCACGAGATCAGAGAGGCTAAACCCTAGAAGCTAGCCTATGGTATGATTGTTGTTCGTCCTACCGACTAAAACCCTCCGGTTTATATAAACACCGGAGAGGGCTAGGGTTACACAGAGTCGGTTACAATGGGAGGAGATCTACATATCCGTATCGCCAAGCTTGCCTTCCACGCCAAGGAAAGTCCCATCCGGACACGGGACGAAGTCTTCAATCTTGTATCTTCATAGTCTAGGAGTCCGGCCAAAGGTTATAGTCCGGCCATCCGGACAGCCCCTAATCCAGGACTCCCTCAGGGAGCCTCTCTGCCTCTCCGGTTGCGGAGCTTCATCATGTGTTTGCACTAGTGCTAGCTGCAGATTGCTCTCAACCTCAATGGGAAGAGGACTTGGTGTGGATGTAGAAGATAATTTTCTTTCCTTTGAAGATTTGTCCCACAATTCAAATAAGCTAACATCCTTCTTTCTTATCTACATCAGAATCACATAAACAAAGTAACATCAGTGGCAATGTGGCATGGACTGGTGAACATTGGACAAACAAGCAATTCAATTTCAGTTTACAAGCAATCACTGAAAAAAGCTACAAATTTGTTTATAAAACCGAGGGAAACAATACCTTCAGTAGACCGGGGTGGAGGTGAGGGGAAGGGTGTTAGCCCACTGCCACGATGGGCGCCTACTTGGGCCGAGTTCGAGGAGCAGGGGAGGCCGGAGGCGGACTGGCGCCTGGCGGAGCCCAGCGGCAGAGCCACAGCCGTGGAAGCCGGAAGGAGAATGGGCGAGGACAGGCCGACAGGGGAGGGAGAGCCAGAGAGGGTCGGCCAGAGTGCGGAGGGGAGGGGACCGAGGTCCGAGGGGCGAGGGAGGTAGGAGAGGGCCAGCCTGGCCATCGGAGCCGAATCTAGGGGAGGATCAATCGGGGGAGGGAGCTAGCAACTAGGTTAGGGAAGGGGATCGATTGGATCGGGCTTGGAGCAGTCGAGGGAGGGAGGGGATGTCAAAAAAATAATCGGGGAAGGGAGGCATGGAGTTGTGCTCGCTCGCGTAACCAGACGCCGAGTCGCTCATGTCTGGTCATGTGCGCAGCTGCCGTGGTCTATTTCCAGATTCTACCGTATAGCGTATACATACTATATGTAGTAATTTTTTTGATGCGAAATTCTTGGGTATTCTAGGGAAGTCCTAGGAAGACCCCCAGCGCCGCCACTGTGTTGGATCCTTCTGACATACGCTTCTCTTCATTGGCAATGATTGTTGTTCTGATACGCTGATCCTTTATCCAAAAAGGCTTCCGCCATGCTTTATAAATAAAGGCACGCAACCAAACCGATACATAGTGATGAGGCGAACCTCTTACAAAGCAGATAAAAAAGGAAACATGAAAACAGAAGCCTCTGCACCCAAACACAAAGAACCTAGACTTCCGACAAGGAGATTGAACTCGCCACCAGGGAAAATCGTCGGACCTCATTGTGCCACTCATGCCAGTCTGCCGCCGGAGAGGCCCCCCAGCCCTTCCACTCCGGATCGTGGAGCTCGAGCTTGCATGCGGACATACGCGGAATAGGAAAGGCACGAACTAGGACCGTGTAAAGGAATAGGGGACAAGAGCGACCACCCACACTAGAGTCAAAGAAACTTCATGCCATGATCCGAAAATGCCCGCCAAAGAGAATGCGGCGCTCCGAGATACATGGGATCCACGACGACACCCATAGGAGGGAGGCGACGTTGCGCATCATCGCCGTAGGGAGCGAAGGAATGGTCAAGGGTTTTCACCCGAAGCTCTGACTTGGAGAGAGGTACCCGCAGTAACGCCCCCAAAAGGGATGCGACACCCTCAGGCATTGCCGCCACTGGTGCCGGAGCACATGGCTTTAGCCCGGAGCCTCTCAACCGAGTCATACCAAAGAATCTAGCACCAACCCACCCCAAGGGAAGAGATGTCGTCATCAAACAAGGCCTCCAGAGCCCAATTTGTGAATCACCGCCGCCAAGGCACTGCCGACACCAAGGTCACCCACGCTAAATCTCCTACCATCAACACGGCCAAGAACATGTACCCATCACCGCCACCAGATGCCTGCTGTAGAAGCCAATCAGGTGGACCACCACTCGAGGCCGCCGCCGCGGCGTCCATGAGACCCCAAATCACCGTCGGCTGGCATGAATACGCCGGCAAGATATAGCACACCACAGTCCCCGCCGGAGCCTTCCGTCCTGCCAACACGAGACCGACCCAGGAAGGACAGCATGGCGACGAGGACTCCGGCCACGAGTGGATGACGACGACCGTGGCACCCCTGGCCGGGGCCTCGGCTCCGGCTCAACAGCCCCCGCCCTGCCCCAGATTTGGGTAGGCGCGGGTCCCTCAGGCAACACGCCGCCACCAACACACCGGCCGAGACCACGTCGCACGGGAGATGGCAACACCAGCCTGCGGCTGTGCCTCCAAATCTAGCTACAGAGACGTGCGCCAAAACAGATCGACAACAAACTCGAGGCGGCGTCTCCTCAGACCAAGGAGAGGTGACATGCCGGCCCTCCTAGCCTTGTACACCACCATCCGAGGTGGACAGCCTTCCATGGCGACGAAGCAACCCTACCGGCGAGGCAACCGCCACCAACAGCAGTGACGACGGATCGACTAGATCCAGTGCCGCCGCTGCGTTGGCGAAATCACGAAGCCCACCGCGTCGGCGCTCCGTACCAGCTCGTCCGCCATCAACACCCACCTCTGCGCTGCCACGCCCAACGCCCGCGCCGCCACCACTGGACGCCGACCACCCGCGCTCCGTACCATATTCTTTGGAGGTTTAGCACGACAACTTTTCAACTATCTACTAAAAAAAGATCCAACTCTAATGCGAGAGGGGCTATGATGATGGCATGGCTTTGGCTCGTTCGAGTGATTATAGTCGCCCGTAGGTGGTTTACAGATCTGACGTCTTCGTAACGTTTGGTTTTGAGAAAAGCGGTAAGCTGTCGCAGTGTCGCGCTGTGATTACCGGAAGACAAGAGCGACAGAAACGCTGATAAAGGCATGCGTGAGCGTGTCCCTGCGCATATTAAAGGCTTCTAGGTACGCTGCTTGTTTCGTGTCGTCGTCGCGCAGCCGGTAACCCGCTCATCTGGAGACACGCAGACGGTAGCAGCACGCGCGCGGCCGCACTCCCTCGTCGGTTTGTTCATTAAGGTTGCAGATTCGTACAGGCTCGCTGTCAATCCAATGCCGGCTAGCACCTAAGGCCAACTCCATCGCGCGACCCTATCCTGTCCGGCCCCGTTCGTTTGGGGTAAAAAGGACAAAAGAGGCAGTCCAGCGTGCGGGAGCAAACGAACTTTTGTCCGTTTTGCGTCCGCTTTCGACTCATCCATGGCCCAAGTTTGTGCCGTTTTTGGGGTGAAACGGACACCACGCGGACGCTTGGTCGTCTCACAGATCCTTCCCCGCCCGCCTGTCGGTGGCACAAAGGCGGGCCTTTTCTATCCGCCCCTCCTCCCTCCGCCACACCCTCCACTCTTCCCCACTCTTCCCCTCGCTGCTGCCGCCGCCGCCGCCGCTACCATTGCAGCCGTGCAGTTCGGACGCGAGCTCGCCCAACCCCTTCCCCTCGGCGCCGTCGAGCTACCCAACCACGGCCACCTGGTTTGCGAACCCGCCGGCCGGTTTTGGGGCGGATCCGGTCGGTCTTGAGCTCGGCCAGTTGTGGGAGGCCGGGCCGCACCATGGACTGGTCGGGCACCTCGCCGAAAGGTTTCGGCAAGGCCACATGCGGCGATGGCTCCTCCTCAGAGCCGCCGAATCGCACGTCGGTTGTCCGCCGGCAGATACACGAATGGCGGTCGGCCGGGCTCGGTGCTTGCCCAAAAGCTCGCCGGCGCACCGTTGTCACTCATTAAGTGCGACCACTGCCCAAGGATGGTCGCGTGTCTACAACGCCGGAACATCCCGGATGGGTGTTCATCAAGTGTTTAAACGAATGATGAAATAAAGTTAAGGACTTGCAAAGAAATAATACGTGGACAGGATGCGGCCCGGATGCGTCCGCGCGCTAGATGCACGGCCACCGCATCGCAGAACAGACCCGGACACGACCCTAAATCCATACGCAAACGAATAGAAACCGGACAAAATGAACGTCCGTCTAGGGTGGCGTGATGGAGTTGGCCTAACCATAACCTACGCAATAAGCGCGCCCGAAGCGTCGACCTGATTGGTCGCCGTATGCGAAGCGAATCACACGGCGGTACCTGGCAACGCACCGCCGGGTTCCCGACAAGGGAAAGGCGGAGAGAACGAAAGAGAGAGGTATACTTCGTACGTGCTTTTAACTTAGAAATATTAGAGGCGAAAAGAGAAAAGACAAAGCGTCGGGTGACGATGGAACGATCGATCCCTGTTGCATCAGCACTGTTTGTGTTTGCGCGCCTAAGGCTAGTCATAATGGGCAAGAACATAAGTTAGTAACTTCACATTTTCCTAGACTATGTTACTATCTTCATAGTGGGTAGGAACATCTATGTAGTAGTGCCATGCAACGATGTATTTATTAGGTTATAGACTCATTGTTTCTTGAAGTGTGTGATGTTTCGGTAACTTAGAGGGTGTTTGGATGACTAGAGACTAGAGACTAGAGACTAGTGGTAGTCACCTTTAGTCAGTAAACCTCCAAACACCCCTGACTAGTGGGTGACTAAAACTAGTTTAGTCCCTAGTCACCCCACCCCCAACTTTTACTGACTAGAGACTAGTAGTAGTCACCTTTAGTCAGTAAACTTCCAAACACCCCGACTTTTACTGACTAAAGTCCCCTCTCTCTCTCTAATTGGTGTTGCACAAGGACATTTAATCTCGAGATATTTAATGCTGACTAGTAGTAGTCACCTTCCAAACAGGGCCTGACTAAAAACTTCTAGTCTGACTACTACTAGTCACATGACTAGAGAGTATCCAAACACCCTCTTAGCTAGTTACCACAAACACCTCTCTCTTCATTAAATACATGCCACATAAGCAAAGTTGTATTAGAGTGTGCGATGTTACTCTTAAGTTTCTCCCCACTGTGACCAGCCTAACCATGTGATGCGGCCGTCCCGTGTATATACTCCCTCCGTTCCTAAATAATTGTCTTTCTAGAGATTTCAACAAATGACTACATACGAAGCAAAATGAATGAATCTACACTCTAAAACATGTCTATATACATCCGTATGTTGTAGTCCATTTGAGATGGCTAGAAAGACAATTATTTGGGAACGGAGGGAGTAGTTGCGAAAAGACAGTTCGAGACTTGCTAGTAAAGCCTAAAGGCAAGTGTCCTCATTACACGGTGGCTGGCTTGCTCGAGAACGATCGTTGCTGAAATCAAAGTAGTGACATGGAATCGATAACCTTGGCTGTGCGCCGTCAGCAACTGCGCGCCACGGCGGTGGAGCTAGCTAGTTCGAGGCTTCGAGAGGATATGGTTATGGTTATGGAGCGAAACAGCTACGTACGTACGTACCCTAACAGAAGCGATCGGACCATCCTACTACTTCCTACGTACCTAAAGAAGAGGAAAACAGCGGACGTTCAGATGTCTAGGGCCCGAAATATATAAGAATGTCCAGTTATCTTGCATCGTGGCAAGACATGGAGCACATGTTTTGCTCGCGCGTCTAGGTTATAGGATGTGTGTTCATTGATGATACATATATTCGACCTTAGCTTAGATTGGATTGGCCATCACCATTCATCAAGACACAGCTGCTACTCTCGGTCTCGTCTAGCATGACATGCTACTTGCTGCAACCTGTAGGCAATCTAACCAAGTCCCACCACAACGTCGCAGCCCATGCCGGCCCGCTGTCCCAACTCGTTTCGTCCGTAAAACGGCAACTGTAAAAATGAAGTGGCCCGACGAAGGAGACGCCCATGAACACTGTAGCCGACCCGAACAAACGCGTGCAAGCTGATGAAATCTAAGAAAAGATGCAAGCTGGTGCATCTTCGTATGACGGTACCGGGGCCCGGTTTCTCTCTGAATAATGTGCTCAACTACATTTTATGTAGGAGTAGTATTTGTATAGTGAGTGAGCATTTTTATGTTTGGGAAGGCACCGCAATGTATTTGGTGTCATGAAAATGACCAATCGACAGGGATATGTCCTCCCAATCAAAACAAATAAATAAAATAAAAGACACGGACATGTCCTTTGTATAATGTACAAGCACTGTATTCATTATATTATACTAGTGAACAGTGATACAATAATGGTGCATCTTGCTCATAAGTCCATCGAGAAAATGCACTTGTGTATGCAACCTTGGCGTTCTTACTATTTCCATGGCTAATCCTTGCGTACGGCAAAGGCAAAAATCACCCCGTTTCCAAGGTCAGTCTCCATGGTCCCGTGTAATTCACCAAGTTGCTGATCAATACATGTACTAGAAGTTAAATTTCAGAGAGCTACCCCCCGAGTGTTTGACCTTGATGAAATCCCTTTCTATATGACATGGTTGACACAACATGTTTGACTAAACCCTCACTGACATATTACCGTAAGTTTTTAACCTGCAATTTGCACACTAGTTCAACAACATTGGTAAAAGATCAAGCAATGCAAGCATGCCAATTGCAAATGCTACCGCTTACACGTTTTTTTTTTTTGCGAAAACCACCACGTACGCGTTGTTTAGATGCATGCGTGATGTACATAACCGCAACAAGACAAGGAGCCGACTGAGTTCCAGAAGCCAAATTACTCAAATACTAAACGTACTTGAACGGTTTGCTTACCAGTAATAGTAATCAAAACAGCAATAACTACGAGAAGGGGGGAAAACACATAGAATATGAAGAGCTCGAGCCCATGAGGCATTGAGGCCGGTTGTGCTGCTCGTTATAATATGAGATCACTTATAATATCGGCGGACCATGCCACCATATATGCGCCTGCTTTTGCTCGGCCACCCGATTAGCCACATAAGCACTCAAAGCAGCCAAGCTCTAGATTTGTTGCAACTTGAACCAGTTGCTTAACCACCTTTTTATTGTTCTCCTACAAGGATCGACCTCTTGTATATTGGCACTTCCCGGCTTTTAGCAGAACCTCCAGCTTTATTTAGTTCTTGTTCCATCATTGGTTTGTCCCTTTTCAGAAAGGGGCGATGGAGGATGAACACATCACCAGGGCATAAAATTTCTATGATTCTTGATGTCTTATTTTTTGTATTACCATATTAAATTAAGCGCTCCTTTTGTCACTATTCATTCACATATTTTTTTTCATTTAACGAGGTTGCATCAGTACTAGCATGAAAGTACTAGGCCGAAAGCACTAACAATGCTGATCTCACTTTGTATTCGTTCATTAAACAAACACTCAAACAGTCTCCCTGTTGTCACCCAGCCCATGGC
This sequence comes from Aegilops longissima, assembly GCA_021605205.1. Lineage (NCBI taxonomy): Eukaryota > Viridiplantae > Streptophyta > Magnoliopsida > Poales > Poaceae > Aegilops > Aegilops longissima. Next base: position 483,497,614 of record CM038681.1, on the reverse strand, counting down.
GGGCCCAGAAATCAAAATTTGCCAGGGCGACGAGTAACAATGGAGCTAGATGATGCCGCGCCCGCTGGTCGATGTTCAAGGGAGGTACCATGCTCTGTTGCCGGAGACACGGGGCAGCCACCCCTGCTCGCCCTAATGGTGGATCGGCCACTGACCCTACCCATGCACAAAAAAGTAAAAGCGCGTACAATATACTCCCTCCGTTCCCAAATAGTTGTCTTTCTAGTCATCTTAAATGGACTACAACATACGGATGTATGTAGACATGTTTTAGAGTGTAGATTAACTCATTTTGCTCCGTATGTAGTCACTTGTTGAAATCTCTAGAAAGACAAGTATTTAGGAACGGAGGGAGTAGTAATTAGTAACGCCTCGCCACGTAGGATGAATTCGGATTGGAATACTGAGAAATAAAATAAATGATTTTTATCTTCTCTTATATAAGAGATAATATCATAATTAAGAAAACGTATAACATTTTTCTTAGTTGTACAATATGTCCTCTCTTAGCTACACATTCTTAGTTCAATTTAAATGACCCCATACTTTTATGAGCATGTAAACATTGATTGCTAGATATAATAATACTAAAAGTTAATCCATTATATAACATGTTCTTTTGTATTCTCTAAATGACATGGAATATAGATAAAAAAGACAGTTTTATCAACCAATTTACATGCCCTAACGAGAATAAACCAAGGTAGCTCCAAAACAATAACAACAACAGGGCTGCATGACTCCAAGCTGAAGATAGAAATAGCATGTCCCTTATTTTTAAGATCTTAGAGAAGAAATGGTGCGTTATTTGTAGGACGCGGCCAATCGCCAACATCAGAATGTACAGTGGGCTAACGGTCGAGCACATCAAATTAAAACTCGACTTATGTAGCGGGTTAATCGTGGGTTAATCAGTTCAGTTGGCCCACAACACTACTGAACCCATCTGCTCGAGGGCCATGGTACTATGGGAATATTAGCAAATTCAACATATTTCACTCAATTCCTCGGTAACAAGGATTCCACATTGTACCGCACCGTGCTAAAGGCTTGGGTCCCGCTGAAAGTAATTTTGCTTGGCTCCTCATCTATAAGAGGGGTATAAAAGTTGATAGCCCAGGTGTCCATACTGTGGTTTATGCCCATATGCAAGCAAGTTCATGAGTACGAGGCTCACCTACCCTTTAGTTGCCATAACTCGATGCACATCTGGGGAATATGGATGAACGGGTTGGGGTCTTGAACTCCTACCATGTGAGGAACCCACACTGCCGTGAGAAAATTGGCAGTTAGCCATCATCACAAATGTGAGCCATTAGTGATATATTTGGTTGTCATGCTAGTTTCTTGGTAGATTTTGGAATGAAGCGCGATGCTCGGCCTTTCGCACCGTCTCCACCTTGCCCAGATGCCGTTGGGCAAAATTAAGATCGAGATGGTTCTTTGAACGTTAAAAGAAATCAAACAACAATGCCCCCATACTCCAAATGATGGTTTAGCTACTTGTACTATTCACATATGTTTAAGAAAGGCACACATAGAATGTTGGTGCATTTTTTTTCTTATGCAAAGTTCACTTATACAATATATATTGTATATAATGTATTGCGGTGTTACAAATGATTTCATGCTTTTATGTTTTTCATCAGTTTATAAACACACTAAATTATGTGCATGTGCATGGCATGTAATGTATTGTCTCCGCCATAGGGTAGGTACGTGCATCTAGGTGTTTGATATACGCAAAGAAAAAAAAACTACTCCAACTATGCAGCCGTGCAGGATGTCAGGATCACGCCGGGATCCCGCACGAAACCGAGGGTCCAAAACGAAAAGCACACACTTCCCCTGCCATGCGCCCCTTTATATCCCGCGCTCCTCTCCCCGCCAAACTCCACCACCTCCTCCTTCCTCCCAAGTCCCAACGAACTCAGCAACAAGGAGGGAGCTAGACGAACACCAACCGAGCCAGGAAATGGAGGACTTCTACTACTTCCCTAGCTCCTTGGAGACCTCTGAAATTGTCCATAGAGGGTTCCTCCCCGTCGTGCACTCCTCCCCCCGCAGCCGGAGCTCGCCGTCGCCGAGGCCCCGGCGCGGGTCCCGCGACGACGCCGGCGAGCTCGGCCACCACTACCTCGACGCCTGCTTCCGGTGCAGGCGGACAATCGCTGGAAACAAGGACATCTTCATGTACAGGTAAACATCTTACGCCGTCATGCTCTGGGTTTGACTGTGGTGGTGGCATGTGTAAACGTGATTCTTTGCTGGCGCAGAGGCGACACCCCGTTCTGCAGCGAGGAGTGCCGGCAGCAGCAGATCGACACCGACGAGGCGGCGGAGAAGAGATCCAAGAAGTCCGCGGCCACGACGACGACGGAGCAGCAGTCGCAGCGGCAGAGCCCGCACAGAGTGCCCGTCTGGGCTCGGTAGAAGCGTCCATGGATCAAATGGCCTACTGTGCTCGACACTCCTCCATCCATATAAGCTTCAGGATTGTGGATGTATGCGGACCGACGTGACATGAGCAGCTTGAGGGAGCTGGTTATATTCCCTATTGGAATACAGTTCTTGGAGGCAAAACAAGACGGTCTCGTCTGGAACGCTCATTATACGTGTGATTAACATGCTTTCTTCCTTGTGTGCGATCCCCATGTAGTCCAAAATTTTGGCATGGAAGAAATAAGATCACCGAGGCAACCATCCATGGCGATTGTGTCCGGTCTGATGTTGAAATACTATTATTTTTTAATGCACTTATTACTTCCGTGTCACATGCATGATGAATTTACAGGGGGACAGGTTTGCAACGAGTAACTGTACCACCAAGTTGAAGAAATCCAACCATTATTCCCTCTCATGTGTCACCTTCATGTCCAGACTGGATTTCGTGTTTTTTTTTTCACTCAACGAACATGCCAAAACTCGTGGTCGTTGTATACGCACAGGAGGGCCGTATCATCTAGCCGTATTATTCGTATTATTCTACACTAAAAAGTATATAACCGTATTTATTCATGTCCACTGAAGTGTTATTATTTTATTTTAATTTATTTTTTTGCAAATCATTGCAGTGTTGTTAAGCTAGCAGCCTGGCGGACATATATGTCACATATATGTCGATTTTCTGCAAAAGAATACATACATGTCACTTCACGCGTTCCACGAGTTCAATTGAAAATACTTCGTATCAGGATACTGACGAGTGAGAATAGCACAAAATTTCTCAACAACAATCAAGCACTGTGATTTAGCTGAAAAGTCCCCTTTGATTGGACTGGACGGGTTAGAAGCAAGACCGGGGCAAAGCCCGTGTGATTTGTACGGAGGGCACACCACCATCGGAATCCGCAACATTGCACGACTACACTTTGCTCGCACCTAAAAGCGCCATCGGAGCACTTATCAAAGTGGACTTTGGAGTTAACAAACCGGCCAAAGGTCCAAACTTCACTCGCAACCAAAAGCACCGCGCAATATACTAGTCTTAGCAAAACAACGAAATTGTTTTTCCGATAAAGAACAACGAAATTGTTGGCTGGGCGATTAGATTTTGATATGGCTGATGCTCGCAAGTTGCAAACCATGTGGGCACATTGCACGCTCCGAGGGCGAGAGAATCGTTCTAGGCGGCCTCGGGGGCCCGTAAACAAAGAGCACACTTGCTAGTATTGGGAGTTCCTCCGGGCGCGAGATTCTTGACACGTTACGACATCTAAGCACGCCGAATTATTTCCCGGTAGCATGCAGAGGCAGGCTGCTGGTTGTTCGGGGGGCACACGTGAGGGCTCGGCACACGCTCGCACATGTCGGATCGCATCGCACCGGTGCGCGGTGTTCCGTGCCGCCTCCGTCGGCAGCGCTGGCGGGAGTGAAGTATATTTTTAACCCTGTGGTTGTAGAGGTCGTAAAAAATGAACCCTCATCTTTAAATCCTTGAAGTCTATACCCCGTACTCATAGATCCTGCTCAATCTCAACCCTCAGCCTGTTTGGCGCACCGGAAAACGATTGATCCTGTCCGGGATCAAAGTCTACTCTCACTTACTTTCATACCCCACATGTCATGTTCATCCTCTATCCCTAATCCCTTCGCCCTCTTTCGTGAAATCAAAATCAATGGAGGCGGTGGAACGGCGACCAGTGTCGGCCTCGGGCTCATTCATGGACGAGGGTGTGTAGTGTCTGTCTGACGCATACGGTGCCGCTGCGGCGTTCACCACAAGCACCGTCATGAGTGTCGCGGTGCTTGGGGGCGAAGCGAGTGCCTGCGAAGACGAGCTTGCGGTCGCGCCGGCAGGTGGAGCAGTCCCGTGGCGCCTGCCTCCATCTCCAGCTTGAATTAGGCCGCTTGATCAGCACTTTGTGCACGAGCGCCGTCAACATCGCATCCCGAGCTTGTTGCCCATCGAGACCGCAAGGAAGGAATTACTGGAACGGCTCGTCTCCATGTAGTTTGCGTTACAGCGTGTAGCCGCCGTCGGCTTGTTGTCCATCTAGATCTAGGACGATCGAATTACAACGCAGGAGGTTATAATCAGCGCTATGGGTGAGGTTGAGGCAGCGGACGGCGAGGACGACCTCGTTGCGGCAGCGGTCGGCGAGACGCCGGCGTAGGTGGTGGCGTGGTGCACTTGCGATTGCGCACGCCGTCTCGATGATTTGGGCAGTAGCGAGCGGCGGCCGACGCTATGAGGTTGGGGTTGGAGAGGTCCAAATCGCAGATGGCCGATCCGGCGAGATGCGCTGGGCGGGACAGCTCGGCCGCCGGGTGATGCGGGCGGCCATGTCTCGTTGTCGAGGCGGCGATGGAGGTGAGGCACTTCCACGGCCATCGCACGCTGCACACACTCCAGCCGCAAGACACCGGCATGGCCGCCTCGCTGCTGCTGCGCCACGACGTTCGCCTCCGCTGTCTTGGCTTGCTCCGGCAGCCAACGGCAAAGGGCCCTGCGCCAGAGCGTATCGACGCTTGTACGGGGCAGCGACTCACGGCCACAGACGGCTTAGAGGAGGCAGCTCCATGGCACGGCGGTCGACGGGACGACGACCCCACGTGCGGAGGCACCCGTATCGGCATGGATATAAGGATCAGAGAAGGGAAGATGAACATGACAAGTGGCCCCATGCAGTCAGTGAGACTATAGCGTGATCCCGGCTGGGATAGTTCTTTTCCCAACATGCCAAATTGGTCTAAACAGGTTTAGGGTCGAGATTGACCGGGAACAATAAGTAGAGGGTACAGACTTCAGGGATTCAAAGGTGAGGGTCATTTCCGATGAGTTCTACGACTTCAAGGTTTAAATTAGACTTCACTCGCTGGCGGTGTGGCCGCTCCTTCTCATGGCCGTGAGTGCCAACAAATGCGGTCTATGAAACGGATAAAAAAACCATGCAAAAAAACGGATAAAAAAGCCATTAATTGGTTTACTTGTTTTTCTCTGCCAGGTATTGGTTTACTTGTTTTTTCTTCAGAAAACTATAGGCAAAAATATTTTTTCCATGACACAATGGGAGGACCATGCGGGACAAATCTTGATGCAAAACAAATAAAAAAAATGAAAATATGTTTTGGTTGTAAAGTATAGATTTTCTGTAGGTACATCCAAAAAGAAGAAACGAAGCACCCACCGAGCTCTCTCAGAGTTTAGCGACTCTCGGCCATCGGATCTGTTTCCTGGTGCGTTTTCGGCCGTCAGATGGAGCACCCGGATCACCTGCGCCGTCGGATCGAGTGATCGCCCCTTAGAAATGAATAGTCCCACTCCCTGGCTAAAGATCTCGTGCCACCGCAAGTAATTCCCAGAGTCCGCCAAGGGCATTTCCGACATTTCTCCTGGGTGGGAAAATATCCAATACCAACAGGGGTGGGACAGTGTGCGCCGGTCTCGAACCCTAGCCGCTGCCCAATCCCCGCGGGCCTCTCTCCTCCATTCCCTCGCGCCCCTCCCCTCCACTCCCACAACCCACGACGAGCTCTCGCCCCCTCCCTCTTCGCCGAGCTTTCCACCACCGTGCTCTACCCTCTCCATCGCCGGGAGGAGCGTGCAGGCCGCCGGTCGCGTCGCTTCTCCGCAGCCGCCACCGCCCCTCTCCTTCCAAGCCCGCAGAGATGACGGCGCTGGCGCTGGCGCTCGCTGTGGTCGGGTGTTGCATTGCCCGATGGGCCGACGGCTGTGTCGACATGTGGCCAATGCCAGCGTCCATCAGTCGCGGGGCCAGGTCGCCAGGCACGGCTCTCTCGTCCCTCCCTCTCTAATCACCTCCACCGCCACCTCGTAGTTCTACCCCGTGGAGAACCCTAGCCGGTGTAGGTCCGCGGTGTGGCTGCTTGGTGGCCGTCGGCGTTGCTGGCCAGGCTCCACCTCCGCCTCCTTCCACCCCCTTCCACGCCTTGGCGTGCCACATAGGGGAGCCCGCAGACTAGGAGGCTCCCTCCCGACGTGTTGTAGGACCTATAAGGCCAAGGTGTGCCCTCTTCCTTCCTTCCTCATCCTGCAAGTCCATAGCTTGCAGCAATGTAAATGCTAGCTACTCTCCTCTCATGTACCGCTGCTTCCTTGGGTAGATCCGACCTGTTCCGCACCCGACCACGGGAAGGTGAATGAGGCAGAGGGAGAGTACGGCGGGGTGGACGAGGAGCTGGATTTCAGGCGGCCTGTTCCAGTATGGGGTGCTTGTTTGATAGGGTGTCAAAAGTTGAATTTTACTTCTTCAGGTCTCTGCAATTTTTTAGCAGCCCCAAAATGTTGATTACCTTGTGGGCATGAAGCGGTAGTTTGAATATTTTGGTGACCATTCGTGCTTGATGCTTGTGTACCTTTCATAGGCAAGGTTGTTGGAGTGGTTGAGGCTTCATGTGACGCTATATTTCAGGTTGTGATGAGCATGGACACCACCCACTTTGCGTACATTTTCTGTTGTTTTGACAAATGAACTCATCGATTGTGTGATTCTACTCTTTTTCTCTTGTTATTTAAGGTGGGACTACAGCTTCCACTGTGGTAGCCGGCCTGGTGGAGGAGGTCGGCGACCACACCACAATACTGTATATAGGCTACAGCTGGATTGGTTTTTAGCATATGTTTTACTTTGTTAGAATCTTCCTTCTTTCTGTGTTGCATGAGTGTGAACCCATTGGAAAGATGTAATCGACAAAACATCTCTATATGATTTACAAATACATGTCATTATCCTATATTCTTAATAGATGCCTACCCACTTTGTTGTGCAGCTGATACATGTAACTGTTATATAGGGGAACACAACCTAATACAACTTTAACATTTTCTGATATTATGCCTTTAGAACATATATTTATTACTATTTTTTCATCACCAAACCATATCTCAGTTTGGTGAATTTCAGCCATTTATTTAATTACTAAACTCATGTCTTTGATGGACATCTTAACAGGTTTTCTTGGCTTTGTGATCTTTGTTACGTACGATATTGGCGGTGTAATGACGATGGAAGTTATGGTTGGTGTTCTTGTAGTTTTCACATCTCATCATGACTACATGTATTGGAGTTATGTTTACCTGTTTTCATGAGCCTTATTGATGATTGCATCTTGTAATTTTCATCTGCAGTTGTGCTATTTCAATCCAAAGCACCCAAGCTGCAGGTACTGATTTCCATCCCGGCTCCATGCAACGACTCAATTGTTGATTCTTTTCAGTTTCTGGTTACTTCTAAAGTCCGGTCTTCTCCATAGAACTAATCAAAGATCAAATCCCATGTTTTGATTAGGCAGGAGCAAGTTGGAAGGAGTACCTGGATGCGCTCGATCGTGCTCTCAGATTTCTCTCTCTCTCGGTTCTAATCCATTTTTCTGAGCTCATGCCAATATTTTAGTTTTAGTTTTCATTTGTTTGTTTGCTTGCTCCGGTTTGCTATCTAATTGCAAGTCTGATTGATATATAAGACATGTTTAGAACCTTTGAGCGTGATGGCTAAAAAAACTAACTAAATACATATATTTAGTAAAGGTTATATACATATTAATGGCTATTTGTATAAGCATAATTCAGTAAGGGATTGTTTATTTTATCCCTGGGAATGGTACTTGCTAGCATATACATTTATTTGTTGATTCTAACCAGATGCAACGCTATATCAATGATACAGTAAGCACCACCTGAAGTTCTGAACTGTCCGTTGTTGCCCTTGCATAGTTGGCTGGCTTAGGTATATAAATTAGAATCAAACTGAACTATAATAATTCTAAGATCATGATTAGGCATTCGCATGAGAACTGATCAGTCAAATGGTTGTACGTGCTTCAAATATGTTCAGCTTTAGGACATTTACTATAACAAGATTTGACAAATGGAGAACATCTGTAGATATACATGTTGGTTACACGAGTGCATGACTGCTAGCAAGTGTGATTGGATGATGTCTAGGAGGTGTGTGCACTAGGGTACTGTTGTTTTATCTCAGGTGTCATGTTCTAAAATTAAACACTAAACAATCGACGCAATCTTTTTAAATCCTGTGTGTTTTTGTGATTTCTAATATGTGAATCCATTCATGCACAATCTCCTTGTACAACGTTCGTAGTTGTGTTGTCCTGCATATTACCGGCTAATCATTGTAAATTGTTGATGGTCTATGATGTACTGTCATGTACATGACTAAGTAATGATGCATTCAGTTGGAAGGTTATGATAAGTCAAAGGACTATGTGAAACCTATTTATCTTCCAAAATACAATATATTTGGAAATAGATGAATTGACCTGATCCGGGGAATCGGTTATGTGATGATTTCTAGCTTCTGGATGGCTACGGAGGGGAGGAGCCCTGCGACGGCCTTGATGCCTGCTGCAGTGAGCATGACCACTGCATCAAAAAGAAACGTACTAATAAGCTACTACATATTCCTAGCTTTCGAAAGAACTACTGACTAAATCGGTCAACACAGGCTAGGATGTAAAGGATATACAATATATGGAAACTTCGAGCAAGTACATTATAATTCTCATAAAAGACCACACTTTCTATAATCATGAATGTTTAATGTTTCGTTCACAATCTCTCCATTGTCTAAATGTGTCTACTTCATCTCTGGCACAATATGTTATCTTATAATTCAGTGTGAAATGCTGAACATTATTTCACTAAAGTAAATGATGGTATCTTACCCATTAAGAGGTTGACTATGTATATCAAATCCTTTCAAAGAATTTATTTATTTTATGATGGGCATTGGGATGACAACTGTTCTTGATGAGTGTTTCCGTTGTATAATTGATTTAGTAGTAACTTAACTGGTAATGGATCTTTAGAGGTAGCTTGCACCCACCTCTTACATGTGCTACTGATTAGTAATACTTTTCATGCTTTGGTGTCACTGATGAACCACGATGATTTTTTTGTATGATCAAATCAACAAGGACAAAATTGTTTTGCTCTATACATCCCAAAAAACACAGCCTATTTGCATTACATGGTTTTGCTGCCTCTTATGAAATTGCATCCGCCGTGTGAAAGGACATGCGGTGCCCCCATGTGTGGTTTTGGTAATTGATGACATTCTCTATGGACTAATGGTTACATTGTGTTATATTTGAAGGATTTGTCCATAGGCATTTCTTGAAGTGCATGTGTTGGTTTCAAGGAATTTATGAGTTGACCAAGGGGCTATTAAGGAATTATCCAAAAATTGGTCATGTGAGTATTGAGCTTATTGCAAGCATGTCTTTAAGAAGAAGATTGTGTGATCATTCATGTTTACCTTCAAGACATCATCCAAATGAGGAGAGTTGGAAAGATTCAAGGTTGATCAAGACTAAGTACAGAGAGTGATTCAAGTTGATCATCACATAAAGCGTAGAAGATACACCGAGTGGGATCAAGTGATCTCACGGTTTGGTAAACATTGTCCATTGCGCTTTGCGTACTAACCCATGGTCTTTGTGAGAGTTCTATGTGGGGTTAGGTTTGCTTCCATGGGCTTGCATCAAGAGGAAGATCACATAAAACCCATGGAGGATGACATCAAATCAAGGTTGTGTTGTGCAAGTTCAAGTGGAGCCTCACAAAGAAATCATGCTTGTAGCTTGCCGTTCATTATGGTGACAATGGACTTGTGAAGGTGTGCCGAAGAGTGACTCGCCCATAGTGGAGTATGGGGGAGCAATCAACTAGCCTTCATCGAGCCAACGCAATCACGAAAGGTGGTCCAACTTGAGGGAATCAAGATCGTCATCATCTAGCTCAAGTGGACTTCGTGCAAGGCAAAGGTTTGCCCTTGATAGGTTTTCTATTTTACCGGTCTCATGGTGATAGTTTGGAGACCGGGTTATAGGATCGATAGCCGTACTATCAAGGGGGGCTCTCAAGTGAGTAGCTTGATTGTATCGTTTGTTGAGAGCTCAAACCATTGCATCCTTGCATCATCTTTCTTGATTCTTATTTGTATTTTATTTTTAGGTTTTAGAGCTTGCGGTTATCTTCGTGACAACCTCTAGTACATAAAAAACGGATTTCATATGCTTCTTCTATTGCGTTTTCGGTGTTGGAGGTTTTACCGGTCTTATTCAAGGAAGGGTTCTCACCATTTTCTTATGGGCCTTTATCATTTGCTTCTTATTGTTATTTCTATCAAGATTGTGTTAGCCCATGTCGTTAGCTTTCCAACAAACTTGGTTTTGTTGAATACGGAGTCCGTTTGTAGAAGTTGTGGCAGTTTTGGTGCCCTTAAAAGGCTGCAGCGGTACAACCGCGGCTACTACCGCTTGGAGGGGGTGTAATTTTTTACTACCGCTCCAGAGCGGTACTACCGCGGCTACTTCCGTGGCTACTTCCGCTCCAGACCAAAATCTCGTATTAAGTCCAGCAGTGGTAGGCACGGATGTACTTTTTTTAGTACCGCTCGCAAGCAGTAGTACCGCTACCCTTAGCGGTAGTACCGCTACCCCTAGCAGTAGTACCGTGAGGACGAGCGGTAGTACCGCTCTGGCGATTCTAATGGCCTTTTGCCTTCTCGTTGTTGTTTTTCACAGGGCTTCCACCGCCCTAGCGGTAGTACCGCTCCCATGAACCCTATCCCTTGCGCTCGTGTTCATCCCCCATTTTTGGCCTTCTTCAGCTTGCTACCTCTCAATCCCTCCATGGATTCTTGCTAGTTTTTTGGGGGAAAGAGAGAGGAGATCTAGATCCACATTTCCACCAATCACTTTCTCCTCTATGTGAGGGGAACCCCTTGGATCTAGATCTTGGAGTTCTTGGTGTTCTCCTTCTTGTTCTTCCTCGTACTTTCCTCGCTAGCATTAGTTGCTTTGGTGGGATTTGGGAGAGAAGGACTTGGGCACTCAGTGTGCCCTTGCCATTACATTTGGTGAATCGGTTTGAGTTCTCCACGATGATACATGGAAGTTACAAGTTGAGAAGCTTATTACTCTTGGGTGCTTGGTACCCTTGAGCTTGTTCCTCTTGGGTGCTTGGGTGCCCTAAAGTTTGGTGGTGTTTGGAGCTCAATCATTGTGGTGTAAAGCTCCAGGCAATCGTCGGGATCTCCAATTAGGTTGTGGAGATCACCCCGAGCAATTTGACGGGTTCCAGTGACCGCCCCCAAGGGTTGCCAAAGTGTACGGGTTCGGTAACTGCCCTCAAGGGTTGCCATTTGTACGGGTTTGGTGACCGCCCTCAAGGGTTGTGTAGCGACCGGACCCGAATGGATCAACTCTCTGTGCTCAGTGTCATCCCTGGACCAGTAATGCTGACACCACACAGTACTTCGAAGGATTTATAGCAGAGTAGCAATCATACACTCATTACAGCCTTGTCCACAAGGGAACTTATTACAATAAATATGGCTTAAGGCCATCTAATAACGATAACAGCGGAAGACTTGGAAGATAAATCAGTCCATCAACTCCAACGGCATCACTGAGTATAGAACCACGACCTAACACCTTACTGTCAATCGAAAAGTCTCAACATGAAAGTTGCAGCCCGAAAACGGGTCAGCACATGGAATATGCTGGCAATGTAACACATAGAGAAAAATGAAGCAATAAGCCTATACTACATGCATATATGGCTGGTGGAAAAAGCTCTACGGTTACATTTTGCATAAAGCTAATTTTTTTCCTACTACAAAGGAATAATTTTATTTAACTATCATGGTGGTTGTTAAACATTGAGAATGGTTGACAGCATCCTCAATCCCAATTAAAAGAAAGTACTCATTAAAACCCAATAACATTAATTAGAGATAACGTGTTGAGATTCACATGATATTCAAGTACTAAATACTCAAGACGTCCATAACCGGGGACACGGCTAATCATGATTAGTTTATACACTCTGCAGAGGTTTGCGCACTTTTCCCCACAAGACTCGATCGCCTCCGTTTGGTTCTCGCACTACATGGTGTTTGAGAGACGGATGACCGAGACACAGATCTTTCGAAGCACTAGCACCTTACATGTGGGTAGACCGTACCAACCTACATCCCCTACATCAGCTAGCCTACCCGTAAGAGTTCGCACAACTTACTCAACTATGCCAGAGCCCATATTGGCTTGTGGCTGCACACGGAAGTTTCTAGTTTGAGTAATCTCATGATCCCTTAGAGCCTGGGTGGCGGTCCGAAGAAATACAGGCAAGTCCTGATAGAAACCAGGTGCCTCAATCCACCCAGATGTGTGTTTAAGTTGCCACCTTAGATAAACCACTAATTAACAATCTCACATCTTTCATGGATATTCACTCACCCAATCCACGTCTACTGGCATAGCATGGCAATAAGCAACGTAGAAGTAACTCCCAAGGTTTCATAAGTAAAACAGGTAATAGGTACTACCTCAATCTACTTCCCATCCCACAATTTAATTAAATCCTACACATGCAAGTGTTTGAGGAACAAAGCTAATGCATAAAACTGGGTAGTAGAAAAGGTATGATCAAGTGTTACTTGCCTTGCTGATGATCCGCGAAACCTAGAGACTCAAGTAACAAGCGGCGACCGGGTGATCTAACGCAGACAAACAACAAGCATACAATAAGTACTCATCTAATGCACAGGGAAAATCTCGAATAAAAGATCTAACCAGAAAGTTCAACTTAAGAACCCTGGTGCAAAAAGAATCGAATCAAATAAAGCAACGAAAGTCGAATGTCAGAAGAAAACGACTCGGTTCTAGCAATTTGAAACTAGGTCAATTTTTATAGTAGCAAAACCTGGTTTAAGTGGATTAGTCGGAACGGCGGTTTCGAAAAGAAACTCCAGGCGCTTGAATCACCTGATTCCGATAAACGAGCGAGAAAATAAACAGATTTGAAGATTGGATCGGAAATCGAAATCGGAAAATAACGGATTAAATCCGATTATAAGAAAGACGTCGAACGGTTAAACGAACGGACGTTCGTTAGCAAAAACTAACCGACGAACACGTTCGTTAAAACGAACGGATCGGTGGACGTTCACTAATTAACAAAACCGACTAAAAATAAATAAACCAATCTAGGTTTTTTTTTTAAATCGAAAAACGAAAGAAAAACCAGAACGGTTTAAAACAAAACCGGACCGGGGGTGGTGGCGCGGTGGCTACCTCCGGCGAGGTCGCCATGGGGCTCCGGCTCCGGCGGGCGGCGGCGGCGGCTCGGGCGGCTCGGGCGGCGGCGGCGGCTCGGGCTCTCAGGCGGGCGGCTCGGGTTGGGCGGCGGCGCGGCTGAGGAGGAGGAGAGGGGGGCGAGGGGTACATAAAGGAGGAGGGGGGGGTTGGGGAGGGGGCAAGCAAGGGAGGAGGAGGAGGAGTCCTCCTCGGACTCGCCAGGCGGCGGCCAGCTGGCCTTCATGGCATGAGGGAGAGGGCTGGGCAGGTGGGCCCTTGCCCGAGGCGGGCGCGCGCTATTTTTTTAAACAAAACGAAACGAATTTAAAATAAATCCAAACGAACTCCAAATTAAACAAAATTAATTTTCCCCGACTCTTAAAAATGAGTCGAACAAAATGAACTTTAAAACGGGGTAAAAGTGCATATTTTTAAAATACTCATTTTTTCCCTAAAGCAAATAAACTTCGAAAAACCAAAATCTGAGTTATTTATTAAATCTTCATTTTTCCTAAGTGTTGGGAAAGTCATATTATTCCCTCTCGTAATTTTTTTTATTGGAAATTTTTTTGAAGATAAATAAATAAATCCAAATGATCCTATTTTCAAAATTTGAGAGAACCCAAATCTGAAAATAATGAAATCTCCAACTCTCTTCGAGGTCCTTGAGTTGCGTGAAATTTTCTAGGATCGGAAAAAATGCAAGAAAATATGATATGCATGATGACTTAATGTATAACATTCCAAATTGAAAATTTGGGATGTTACAAACCTACCCCCCTTAAGATGAATCTCGCCCTCGAGATTCGGGTTGGCTAGAAAATAGGTGAGCGTGGTCCTTGAGCAAATCTTCCTCTCTTTCCCAGGTGGCTTCATCTTCGGTGTGGTGGCTCCACTGAACTTTGCAAAACTTGATAACCTTGCCGCGAGTAACTCTGCTGGCATAATCGTGAATCTTGACTGGTTTTTCCTCATATGTTAAATCATCCTTTAACTGAATTGCTTCCAGTGGCACTGTGTCTCTTAGCGGTATCTCTGCTATCTCGGAGTGACATTTCTTCAGCTGAGAAACATGGAATACATCATGAACTCCTGACAGTCCCTCTGGCAATTCCAGCTTATAAGCAACTTCTCCCATGCGTTGCAAAATCTTATATGTTCCAACGAATCGAGGTGCTAATTTTCCTTTAACTCCAAAACGCTTAACTCCTCAAGCGGGATACTCTAAGATATACTCTGTCTCCAACTTCATATTCAATCGCTTTACGCTTTGAATCCGCATAGCTCTTCTGTGCAGACTGGGCTACCTTGAGCCTATCTCGAATCAGTTTAACCTTCCGCTCGAGACTCCTTAATCAAATCTGGTCCAAACAATCGACGATCTCGGTTTAGTCCCATGACAACGGTGTCCTGCATCTCCTTCCATACTGAGCCTCGAAGGTGCCATCTTCAAGCTGGTTTGGTAATGTTGTTATAAGAAAATTCTGCATACGGCAAATTATCCTCCCAACTAGATCCATAATCTAGTGCACAAGCTCTCAAGATATCCTCCAAAATCTGATTGACTCTCTCGGTCATCCATCGGTGCAGGGTGGAAAGCTGTACTAAATTCCAGCCTGGTTCCCAATGTTTCGTGCAACCGGTTCCAAAACTTTGAGGTAAATTGGGTTCCTCTATCCGATCGATACTCCTCGAACTCCGTGTAAACACACAATTCTGGTCATGTATATCTTTGCCAACTTGGCACTGCTATAGGTAGTCTTGATCGAATGAAATGAGCTACCTTCGTCAAGCGGTCGACTATAACCCAAATCGAGTCATATCCTGAACGAGTCTTTGGCAAACCTGTGATGAAATCCATGCCTAGTTTATCCCACTTCCATTCGGTATCGGCAATGGTTGTAGCAATCCTGCTGGCTTCGATGTTCGCCTTTACTCTCGACATACATCGCAAACTGCTACATACTCCGCAATATCCTTCTTCATTCCGGTCCACCGAAAGTATTCTTCAAATCCAAATACATCTTGGTATTTCTGGGTGAATCGAATAAGGTGAATCATGGGCTTCTTGCAAAATCAACTTCCCGATCTCCGGGTTATTTCAAGACATAAACACGGTCCTCGAACCATAGGGTATCGTGCTCATCCTCACGAAATCCTTTAGCTTTTCCTTTGCTCATTTTCTCCTTTATAGAGGCAACTTCCTTATCTGCCTTTTGGGCTTCTCTGATTTTGTCCATTAGTGTAGACTGAATCTCCAATGCTGCTACATAGCCTCTCGGAACTATTTCCAAACATAGCTCTCGAAGGTCCTCGGCTAATTCCTTGGGTATTCCTCCCATCATTAGGGTATTGACGTGGCTCTTACGGCTCAATGCGTCTGCTACAACGTTAGCCTTTCCGGGGTGATAATGCAATCTCATATCATAGTCCTTGATAAGCTCTAACCATCTCCTCTGTCTGAGATTTAATTCCTTTTGTGTGAAGATGTACTTCAAACTCTTGTGATCCGTGTACACTTCACAATGATTTCCTATGAGAAAATGTCTCCATGTTTTCAATGCATGCACAACGGCTGCTAACTCCAAATCATGTGTGGCATAATTTAACTCGTGAGGCTTAAGTTGTCGTGAAGCATACGAAACAACTCTTCCTTCCTGCATAAGCACTGCTCCAAGTCCTCGACGTGAAGCGTCGCAATACACCTCATAATCCTTGGTCTGATCCGGCAATATTAACACTGGTGAGGTAACCAATCTTTTCTTCAACTCCTGAAAACTTGCCTCGCAGTCCTCAGTCCATATGAATTTGGTATCCTTCTTCAACAATTCTGTCATAGGTTTTGCAATCCTTGGGAAATTCTCAATGAATCTTCGGTAGTATCCTGCGAGTCCAAGGAAACTCCGAATCTCTCCAACTGTCGTTGGTGCTTCCCATTTGGTTACGGTCTCAACCTTCATGGGGTCAACTGCTATTCCTTCTCCGGATATAACATGTCCAAGAAATCCAACTTCCTTTAGCCAAAACTCACATTTGCTGAACTTGGCATATAACTGGTGTTCCCTTAGTTTCTCCAAAACCAATCGCAAATGTTCCTTATGTTCCTCTTCATCCTCCGAGAAAATCAAAATATCATCAATGAATACCACGACGAACTTGTCCAAAAACTCCATAAACACTTTGTTCATCAGGTTCATGAAATAGGCTGGTGCGTTAGTTAGTCCAAATGACATAACGGTATACTCATATAGTCCATATCTCGTGGTAAACGCTGTCTTAGGTATGTCCTGCTCCCGAATCTTCAACTGATGGTACCCTGATCGTAAGTCGATCTTGGAAAACACTTTAGCTCCTTGCAAATGATCAAACAGATCATTTATCATTGGTAGTGGGTACTTGTTCTTGATTGTTACTTCGTTCAATCCACGATAATCAACAACCATCCTTAACGATCCATCCTTCTTCTCCACTAACAGTACGGGTGATCCCCAAGGTGAAGAACTTGGGCGTATAAAACCTTTATCCAATAGTTCCTTAATCTGCTTCTTGATTTCCGCCAAATCCTGTGCGGGCATCCTGTATGGTCGCTTTGATATTGGTCCTCTTCCTGGCAAAAGTTCGATCAAAAACTCAATGTCTCTATCCGGTGGCATTCCTGGCAACTTTTCCGGAAATACATCAGGAAAATCCTTCACCACTGGTACTTCTTCCTGCACAACTCCTGATAGGCAATTTGCTCGCGCTCTCCTCGGCTCGTGCCGTGATACGTACTTGATCCTTCTTCCTTCTGGAGTGGTGAGAAAAATTGACTTAGTGGTGCAATCTATGTTCCCTCCATACTTCGATAACCAATCCATTCCTAATATCACATCCAATCCTTGGGATTCCGAACTATTAGGTCCGAGGGAAAACATAGTGTCCAATCCTCAATGGCGATCGATCACACCATTTACTAGCCATGTATTCTGCTCCGGTGAGGTTACTAGCATGGGTGACCTAAGGGCTTGGGTCGGTAATTTGTACTTATCCACAAATCCCTTGATATGTATGAATGCGATGCACCAAAGATCGAAAGAACAACTGCAGAAATGACTTAACGAAAAACTTACCGATTACTGCATCGGGCTGATCTTCAACCTCCTCCACATCAATGTGGTTCACCTGTCCCCTGTTGAAAGGGTTTGGCTTCTTTCGAGCTTCCATTGCCATTTCCATTACGCCTTCGGACAGTCATTTGCATAATGCCCGTCTTGCGGCACTTAAAACAAGTGATGTGACTCAGGTCTACCTTGGATGGTGTTGACGGGTTGGTGCGGTTCTCTCCATTGCTTCCTCCATTCCCGTTCTCATTCTTGGTGCCATTATGGTTGTGCGAATTACCTCCTCCATGGGTATGCTGAAACTGAATTCCTTGTTTAGGGTATAACGAGGCTTCTGTTGGGCTCGAGTTATACTTTCCCTGTCCATACTTCCTCTTGCGGTTCTCAATTTGCTGCTGCTTTCCTTCAATCATGAGGGCTCGGTCTACCAACTCCTGGTAGTTATTGAAACTTGCTACCATCAATCGCATCTGAACTCATCGCTCAGTCCTTCCAAACTTCTCCCGCTTAGCATGATCAGTAGCAACGTCATCCGGGGCATAACGTGCTAACTTACTAAAATCAACCACATCTTGCCAACAGTCCTTCCTCCTTGGCGTAAGTTGCGAAACTCACGCTTCTTCATGGCCATAGCTCCTGCTGAGACATGGGCAGTGCGGAAAGCTTGCTGAAACTGATTCCATGTGACAAAGTCAACAGGGGTAAGTGGCTGTAAAATTTTCCCACCATGTCTGCTGCGGGTCCTTCAAGCTGGTGTGCAGCAAACTTCACTTTTCTCCATCATGCATCCTGCAGTGGTCAACTCCTTCCTATCTTGCGGAGCCAATCATCTGCTACAATCGGCTCGGTGCTACTGGAATACACCGGCGGATTCAGTCTAAGGAAACGAGTCAAGTGATCCGCAGGTGGTGGTGGTGGTGGTGGGTTGTTGTTGTTGTTGTTGCCTTGGTTCTGCACCAATGTTTGAATCAAGGTGTTCTGCTGCTGAATCAACTGGGTGATCTCTGGTGGGAAAACAAACCCGGGGTCGTGTCTCGGAGGCATCTGATGGGTTTAGAAAAGACGAGAAATTAAGAATAGAATGAGGTCTAAGGGGAAACACTACCCAAATGCACATGAGCAAATGCACACAAAATCACTTCATTCAATTCAAACAAAGGGCTTACAATGATCTAACTATCGCAAAAGTGCGTGTACTAGAATGTTTACATGGAGGTAATACTACTAATATGTGGGGGATTCTACTAATTTGAACCGGTGGAAGACTCCATGATGTCTGCTCCAGCTTCGTCTTCAAAGTCGGGTTCACTTGGATCCGATTAGGTGTCGTCGATGATGATGTAGTTGCTTGGACAACCGACGTGCTTGTCTTCATTCTTGAGCGCCAACTTCTTCTTGAGTTCTTCGATCTCGTACTTAAGATCGTTATTATGTCTTGCTAGAGCTACGATCTCGTCCATGTAGTCCTTGCGTATAGTCTTTAGTTCTTCTTCAAGTTCGATGATCCTTCCCTTTGCATTCTTCAACTCTAACATATCATTGCACATCTGGTTCTCCAGGCGTCGAATGTGCTGGTTTAACTCCTGGATGAAAGCTGCAATGGATCTATCCTTCTTGGTGCTGACTATTTCCCATTGTTCATCTCGGCGTCCGCAAATTTGGTAGATAGTGTCCTTGAGGTCTTCTTGATAAACTTCTCCAATGCGTCCCATGGTGATATGAGCTGCCATGCTCTTTCCCAGACTCCAGGTGGGTGCACTGACAACACTATCTATAGGCTTGGTGATTGGGGCGAATGTCCTTCCTGGAACGTGAGCTTGAATCTTCCAGCGCTCCTCCTCAGGCAGAGTGGCGTTGAAAGTCCCGGTGAAACTTGGTAGTCCAATGTTCAGGTACTTGGTGACTTCCTTCAGGTGAAATCCAAAAGGTGTGCCTTCATCTGGTTGGGCGTACTTGATCTTGGCGTCCTTCATCCTAAAAGAGTAGAAAAGATGAGGAGTTAGAAAATGGGAAGAGAGTAGTGATCTATGGCTTTAACTTAGTGGTCGTGTCCTACAGTCAGCGTGTGCTCTGATACCATCTCTGTAGCGACCGGACCCGAATGGATCAAGTCTCTGTGCTCAGTGTCATCCCTGGATCAGTAATGCTGACACCACACAGTACTTCGAAGGATTTATAGCAGAGTAGCAATCACACACTCATTACAGCGTTGTCCACAAGGGAACTTATTACAATAAATATGGCTTAAGGCCATCTAATAACGATAACAGCGGAAGACTTGGAAGATAAATGAGTCCATCAACTCCAACGGCATCACTGAGTATAGAACCACGACCTAACACCTTACTCGTCGTCTGAAAAGTCTGCAACATGAAAGTTGCAGCCCGAAAACGGGTCAGCACATGGAATATGCTGGCAATGTAGCACATAGAGAAAAATGAAGCAATAAGCCTATACTACATGCATATATGGCTGGTGGAAAAAGCTCTACGGTTACATTTTGCATAAAGCTAATTTTTTTCCTACTACAAAGGAATAATTTTATTTAACTATCATGGTGGTTGTTAAACATTGAGAATGGTTGACAGCATCCTCAATCCCAATTAAAAGAAAGTACTCATTAAAACCCAATAACATTAATTAGAGGTAACGTGTTGAGATTCACATGATATTCAAGTACTAGATACTCAAGACGTCCATAACCGGGGACACGGCTAATCATGATTAGTTTATACACTCTGCAGAGGTTTGCGCACTTTTCCCCACAAGACTCGATCGCCTCCGCTTGGTTCTCGCACTACATGGTGTTTGAGAGACGGATGACCGAGACACAGTCTTTCAGAAGCGCTAGCACCTTACATGTGGGTAGACCGTACCAACCTACATCCCCTACATCAGCTAGCCTACCCGTAAGAGTTCGCACAACTTACTCAACTATGCCAGAGCCCATATTGGCTTGTGGCTGCACACGGAAGTTTCTAGTTTGAGTAATCTCATGATCCCTTAGAGCCTGGGTGGCGGTCCGAAGAAATACAGGCAAGTCCTGATAGAAACCAGGTGCCTCAATCCACCCAGATGTGTGTTTAAGTTGCCACCTTAGATAAACCACTAATTAACAATCTCACATCTTTCATGGATATTCACTCACCCAATCCACGTCTACTGGCATAGCATGGCAATAAGCAACGTAGAAGTAACTCCCAAGGTTTCATAAGTAAAACAGGTAATAGGTACTACCTCAATCTACTTCCCATCCCACAATTTAATTAAATCCTACACATGCAAGTGTTTGAGGAACAAAGCTAATGCATAAAACTGGGTAGTAGAAAAGGTATGATCAAGTGTTACTTGCCTTGCTGATGATCCGCGAAACCTAGAGACTCGAAGTAACAAGCGGCGCACTCCGGGTGATCTAACGCAGACAAACAACAAGCATACAATAAGTACTCATCTAATGCACAGGGAAAATCTCGAATAAAAGATCTAACCAGAAAGTTCAACTTAAGAACCCTTGTGCAAAAATAATCGAATCAAATAAAGCAACGAAAGTCGAATGTCAGAAGAAAACGACTCGGTTCTAGCAATTTGAAACTAGGTTAATTTTTATAGTAGCAAAACCTGGTTTAAGTGGATTAGTCGGAACGACGGTTTCGAAACGAAACTCCAGGCGCTTGAATCACCTAATTCCGATAAACGAGCGAGAAAATAAACAGATTTGAAGATTGGATCGGAAATCGAAATCGGAAAATAACGGATTAAATCCGATTAAAAGAAAGACGTCGAACGGTTAAATGAACGGACGTTCGTTAGCAAAAACTAACCGACGAACACGTTCGTTAAAACAAACGATCGGTGGACGTTCACTAATTAACAAAACCGACAAAAAAATTAATAAACCAATCTAGGGTTTTTTTAAAAAAAACCGAACAACGAAAGAAAAACCGGAACGGTTTAAAACAAAACCGAACCGGGGGGTGGTGGCGCGGTGGCTACCTCCGGCGAGGTCGCCAATGGCGGGCGGCGGGCGGCTCGGGCGGCGGGGCGGCTCAGGCGGCTCGGCGCGGCGGGGCTCGGGGGGGCGCGCGCAGGTGGAGGAGGAGGGGGGGCGAGGGGTACATATAGGAGGGGGGGGGGGAGGGGGCAAGGGAGGAGGAGGAGGAGTCCTCCTCGGACTCGGCCAGCGGCGGCGGCGGTGTGTGCGCCAAGACGAGGAGAGGGCGCTGGGCCGGCGGCTTGGGCCGGCTGGGCCCTTGGCCCAGGGCGGGGCGCGGCGCTATTTTTTTTAAACAAAATGAAACGAATTTAAAATAAATCCAAACGAACTCCAAATTAAACAAAATTAATTTTCCCCGACTCTTAAAAATGAGTCGAACAAAATGAACTTTAAAACGGGCAAAAGTGCATATTTTAAAATACTCATTTTTTCCTAAAGCAAATAAACTTGAAAACCAAAATCTGAGTTATTTATTAAATCTTCATTTTTCCTAAGTGTTGGGAAAGTCATATTATTCCCTCTCGTAATTTTTTTTATTGGAAATTTTTTTGAAGATAAATAAATAAATCCAAATGATCCTATTTTCAAAATTTGAGAGAACCCAAATCTGAAAATAATGAAATCTCCAACTCTCTTCGAGGTCCTTGAGTTGCGTGAAATTTTCTAGGATCGGGAAAAATGCAAGAAAATATGATATGCATGATGACTTAATGTATAACATTCCAAATTGAAAATTTGGGATGTTACAGGTTGCCATTTGTACGTGTTCGGTGACCGCCCTCAAGGGTCCCTTAGTGGAATCACGGCATCTTGCATTGTGCGAGGGCGTGTGGAGATTACAGTGGACCTAGTGGCTTCTTGGGGAGCATTGTGCCTCCACGCCGCTCCAAACGGAGATTAGCATCTGCAAGGGTGTGTATTTCGGGATACATCGTCATCTCTACGTGCCTCAGTTATCTCTTACCCGAGCCCTTTACTTATGCACTTTACTTTGTGATAGCCATATTGTTTCTTGTCATATATCTTGCTATCACCTAGTTGTTTATCTTGCTTAGCATAAGTTGTTGGTGCACATAGGTGAGCCTAGTTGTTGTAGGTTTTGTTCTTGACAAATTAACCGCTAGGTTTATTCCGCATTTGTTCAATCCTAGACCGTAATTATTTTAAAGCGCCTATTCACCCCCCCCCCCTCTAGGCGACATCCATGATCTTTCAATTGGTACCAGAGCTAGGATTCTCTTTGTGAGGCTTAACCGCCTAGAGAGTAAGGATGTCGACTTGGGGATTAGGGTTCTCTGACACTCTTAGTTTCGATAGCACAAAATTTGATGTTTGGGTTATTCGCATGCTTAATCATTTTCGGGCCACTAACACATGTTTAGTGCGAAGTGTAGATATGGGTTTTTCTCCTCCGAAGGATCCTAAAAGATTATCTATAGAGGATGAGAAAAACTATTATATCAATGCTCAAGCTTCTAATGTGCTTTTTGATGCTTTGAACAATGTAGTTATATTTCAACTCATGCCGTTTCGGGATGCTCATGAGTTGTGGACAAAGCTTAAAGATAAATATGGTGTGTCCAAGATTTGTGAGGATAATTTTCCTCCCTCCACCTCCGGTCATATAGTGTTCTAAACTTCTTCTACTTCACCTACAGGTGGTTTGCCACAAGGTAATGACATGGTGAGTAGTGGTGTTCATTGCAATGATGATAGTGGGCTTATTGTTGATTATCCCTCATCACTTTCTTATGGCAATGCTTCATCTTTGGACTTTAGCACTTTGTTCACTCCAAATGTTTCACATGCTTGTGTTGAGAGTCTGTGCATATCATGTAGAAATTTCTTGACTAAATCTCATGATGATATGCTTGCTATATCTTGTTGCCATGATAAAAATGCATGTATTCCCTTGATTTTTTGTGCTAACAATGTAGAGGAAACCCAACACTCCATGGAACTAGATGTGGTCTTGAACGGTGCTTCAAGGGATCCTACATCGTCATCTATTGCTTTTTGCCTTATGGCTAAGGCTTCAAAGGTATCTCCTACTTTGAACCCCAATATGTCTCTTGATGATGATGTTAATGCTAATAATGATGAGGATAATGATGAAGAGAGTGATAATGTTGCCTCCTTAAAAATTAAGGGGGAAATGGTTTTTAAAGCTCTTCATAAAAATAAAATTGCTCGTTCCAACTTCATGGAAATCATGTCCATTGCCATTGAGGGCAATAAATATATTGAGGAGTTGGAATCTCATCTCGAGGAGCATGAGGTCACCACTGAGAAAATGGAAGGTCATGAGCGTGATTACGCTAATGAGATTGCGGACCTCTCCCAAGCTCTTGAACTTGAATAAACCACCAAGGAATCTCTTGAGGAGACTTTTGCTCTAGAATTTTATAGAGTGAAGGAATCTCATGATATAGCTCTTAAGGTGGCCAATGATTTTGAAACTAAAAATGAGAAGCTTGAAGTTGCACATGATAAACTCCTTGAGGACTTTGGGCACCTCAAAAATGGATCAAGAGTCATTAAGAGTGATATCATCAAACTCACCGAGTCTCATGCTCAACTTAAAGCTTCATATTCAAAAGAGCTTGCAAAATTTCCTTCTCCTCTTGTTTTCAGTGATGATGCTAGTGCTACTAACTCTATTTCTTGTGAAGCATCCATTTTGAAGGAGAATGTTGAGCTAAGGGCTCAACTTGCATTACTATCTAGCAATTATGGGAAATTGGAAGAAAGTTATGAAAAGCTCTCATGATGATCTTCTAGTATCCCATAATGTGCTAAAGATAGCTCATGAGGCTATGATGACTAAGGTAACATTTAGTGAGCCTCATGTGGATACTAGCACTATTTCAAGTCTAAATGCTATATTGCCATGTGCTAGTCCTCGTAATTCATCCACTCATAATGTTGCTAGATCTTGTGATGAATTGCTTTCCTTGCCTTGTTTCTCTAACGATGAAGCTTATACTTCCTCTAGTACTTGTGCTGATACTAACCATGTAGAGGAAATCAAAGAGCTCAAGGCCCAAGTCACTTCCTTGAAGAAAGACTTGGAAAATAGTCATGAAGGGAAGTCCACACTCAACAATATCTTGAGTGTGCAAAAATCCCCCAATGACAAAGGTGGACTTGGATTCAACTCCAATAAGAAGAAGAAGTCCAAGATGAACAAGAAAAGGGCCAAAAACAAGTCAAGAATTCGGCCAAGATTATTTGCTTAATGTGCAAAGTTGAAGGGCATCATGTTAGATCTTGCCCATTGAAGAAGAAGGCCATAAGTGACAAGCAACAAGGGAAGTGGCCACAAGTTCATTCCCATGCTCAACCTCAAGTTGAAGAAAGGCCTCTTCCCAAGATGACTCAAGCTAATGCTTCTCAAGTTGAGAAATCAAGTGAGAAGAAAGTTAAGAGTAGACGTTGCTACCTATGTCGTGAGAAAGGTCACGTAGCTTCTTCGTGCAAGAATGGTACCTTATCCAACCCTATTCTAATATATGATGTATATTCTCTTGGTAAGGATAAAGTTGGCAATGTGTTTGCCAAGTTTGTTGGTACACAAAGTGGTGTCAAGAAAAGAACCATTTAGGTTGCCAAGCCTATTGTGACTAACCTCTTAGGACCCAACTTAGTTGGGGACCAACTAGCTCAAACTTGATCAATAGGTGTTGTTGGAGGGCATTGGAGACTTGGCTACATCATGAAGAATTAAGGGGACTTCATCATTCTTATTGTCTCAAGCCAAGTCAATTGGGTTATCAAGTTTCTATCTTATATCCAATGTGCCTCCTTGCGGTAACTTGTACTTAAATTGTTTACATTGAAAGTTACTTGCACCTTTGCATGTTTTGGTTTTGTTCCTTGCATGTGTTTGTATATGTTGTGTCTTCAAGTTGCTTATCTTGAGTAATCAAGTATGTGTATGTTAGTTTGCACATCATGTACATGTGTGTCGTACGTTGAGCCCTTGTGCATCTTGTTTGTATCTTAGTTGGCTCTTGTGAGAGATTAATGGAATATCCCATTGCGGGGGAGTGATGTGCCTTGTGCACCACAAAATCCTATAAATGCGTGTACATGAGGAATACTATCTAGTATTGATATTACAAGTTTATCTAGTCGCTATGTGGTATGTCTTCTCATGAGAAATTCAAATTCTAAATAGTCCATTAATTATCTCTTGTTGGATTCTTATTGCCTCTTGTTCAATTTTCTTTGGTATCACATTATGGGGGAGTAATGTGCTATGTGCAAATTACAAGCATAGAAAATGTGTACATTTGAGATATTGTCACCTAGAATTGATATTGTAAATTATCTTGTCCCTAGGTGGCATGTTAGCTCAACAAGTTGCAATTTGCTTTTGTGTTTGGTGTGAAGATGATGATGGATATCTTTGAAATCTACCACCGGGAATTATTTCCAAATACTTGTTGTCTCTTGACAATTGGTAATCATTTATGTGGTAGAAATATTTGATCATCTTTACATTGGCCTTTTGTTTTATTTGCCTTATCTCTTGCATTGGATTGTGTCAACTCCCATTGTATTCCATACCACTTATGGATCTTGTTAATTTCTTGAGCTTGTCTAGTGTTTTGTTGATATAGTGAAAGTGGCGATCCCAATCTTAAGAATTTTGTATTCAAATGCAAATTCTCTATAATGCACATCACTTGGGGGAGCTATCCTATTTTTCTTAGAATGCTCATCTTGTGATCCATATTAAGTGTGCGTTGGTGGAAGGCAAGCCATTTCTTTTTTGTACTTTGTGCCATCATGAAACTTTGTAGAGGGCTTGGTTTGTTTGTTACCATCCTATCTTTTGGGAGTTTGATATCTTCTTTTTTGTGTGTGTATCAATGGATATCTCATTCCTTTATGTATCTTGTATTTGGTATCCTTCAAGTGATAAGTTCTTCTTTGAGTATCTTATTTTCACTTGGTATCTTTTCTTTTGGGATCCTATCAACCATGTGTTGATTTGGTCCTTGAAGTCTTGAGCATGCACATTAACTTCATGTAGTTTCTTTGGCATGCTTTCTTTCTTTGACCCAATATATAGGGGAAACTCCACCAAGTCTCAAATTGGATGAGATGTGCATGCAATTATTTTTCATATCTATATGCACATATTTATGTGGAGTTTTTCCTGTATAATGTTAGTTCTCTAATTCTTTGGTCCTAATGAGTTTGGGTACCATTTTGTTTGTGTTATTGTTCTAGGAACAATTGGAGATGCATTCGATGCTCGGCTCGCTCACAAGAAAGGTGGTGTCACCTTGTTCTTATTGGAGTCAAGCTAGGATGCTCAATGAACTAATATCTACTACCTTCAACTGGTTTCTTCTACATCCTTCCAATGATATCTCGGTAAGAAGTATCTATTCATGCATTCTTTTCTTGCATTCAACCTCGTGTAGGTTGCTTCTTGGCATGATATTCATTCCATCTTGTGATACTTGTTTCCTTTTTCAAAGCATATCAACAATGATCTCTTGTTGCTAGTTGTGCTAAGCTTTCAAGCAAATATCTTATTGGTATACTTATGACTTCCTTGTGGATATCTTGTTCTTTCCTTCTTGTAACTATTTTGTGTGTACATCCTTCTTTGTGGATTGATATCATCATGATCTTCATCTGCCTAGAATCTTATACACTTGAGAGAAGTTGCATATCTAGTTGATATCCCTTTCTTTCACATCCATCGTTCCTTTCTCTTGTTTATTTCCTTGGTGGTTATGTGAAAGCTTTTTCCTTGAGTGCTTGTCTTATCTTGTTGCATCTTGATGCACTCTTGTGTGGTGAAGATTATTTTCCTCATGCTTGTCTTGACGAGGCTTTGCCATCTTAATTGGAATCGCTCGTCTTGATGAAGCCTTCTTTTTCTATCTTCACCATGGGTTGTCACAAGCTTTGGTTATTCATTTTCATTCTAGTAAGCTTGTGAACCTATTTTCCTTTTTGTGTGTGTGTTTGGGAAGGACATGTCATGCACCTTGTATCTCATTTATTCAAGACTATGTTGATGCTTAAGCTCATCCTTGTATTGGTCTTCTCAAGTGCTTTGCCATGACTCACACATATCATGTTGGTTGAGCCTTTTCTCAAGTTGTGTTGTTTACATGTTGCTCAACCATGTGTTTGTTTCAAGTGCTAGGCTTTGTTTCCTATATGATCACTTGCACTTGTTGTAAGTTTCTATTCATTTTTGGGGAGCTATGATCCTATTTTGTGCACTTTGTATCCAAATACAAAAATTCTTATTTGTGCGCAAATCATGGGGAGCTTCTCTAGTTTCTTTAGAACACTCGTAATATCTTAATATCCTTTATTCATGTGGCTCATAGGATCTTCGGTCTAGTTGGTTCAATTGATATCCTCTGATTGCTTGCTTCAATTGGTATCTTTTGATTGCTTGATTGCTTGTGTCTCTCTTTGTTATGTCTTTGTGGCATATCATTCCTTAGCAATCTTTGTGCCTCAATATAGTTTGTCTTCCTCCAAGTATTTACCTTTGGATTTGTGTATTGCATTCCACTCTCTTGTTGAGAAATGCACAATTTATGGAGGACCACAATTTATATTTGTCTTCTAAGCTTTTTGCCCATTTTGGCAATCGATGCCAATGGGGGAGAAGTTTCAGAGAGTTTTGTGGAGAAGTTTAGAGAGTTATTTCTTCTTGCTTTGGTTTTGTTCCTAAACATTTGCATCTCATACGCATGCATCTTCGTGCTTTGGTTTTGTTCCTAAACATTTGCATCTCATACACATGCATTATTGGTTGTTGCATTGCATGGTGATGCATAATTCCTTATATAAACTCTCTTGAAAGTGATTGTCATCAATTACCAAAATGAGGGAGATTGAAAGGACATACGGTGCCCACATGTGTGGTTTTGGTAATTGATGACATTCTCTATGGACTAATGGTTGCATTGAGTTATATTTGAAGGATTTGTCCATAGGCATTTCTTGAAGTCCATGTGTTGGTTTCAAGGAGTTTACGAGTTGACCAAGGTGCTATTAAGGAATTATCCATAGATTGGTCATGTGAGTATTGAGCTTATTGCAAGAATATCTTGAAGAGGAAGATTGTGTGATCATTCATGTTTACCTTCAAGAGATCATCCAAATGAAGAGAGTTGGAAAGAGTCAAGGTTGATCAAGACTAAGTACAAAGAGTGATTCAAGTTGATCATCACACAAAGCGTAGAAGATACACTGAGTGGGATCAAGTGATCTCACAGTTTGGTAATGTAAGTGCATCTAGTGCCCCTTAGTGATTTTGGTGTATTCAAGACTTATAGGTTAAGGTACTAATGAGTTTGTGAGTGTACAAAGGTCTATAAGTCTATGAGGAGTTTGATATTTACGATGAAAGTCGACCCCTAAAAATGGATGTCTTCAGTTGAAGACTTTGGTTTTATTGAAGTCTTTGAAAGTGAAGAAATTGGTGTGACCATGAAGACTTGATATTCATGCGAGGATTATGAAGCGTGAAGACTTTTGTTTTTGTAGTTTCATTTTCTCTTTCTTGAGTCATAAGAAACACCGTACTGTTAAAGGGGGTCGAGGTAAAACTAAGGAAAAGTTTCCAAGTGATGCTCATCTCAAAATCCTACACCTACCCAATCCTTTCGAGTAAAGCCATTGGAAATCTCATACAGTTTAGTCAACTTCTTCAGTGACAGAGACAAAGATCTTCTGTTCTCTGAGGAATTTGTTTTGACTGAGGAGTTAGGAATTCGCCAGTGCGGATTGCCTACAAGTGAGGAACATGATAGCCCTGAGGAATTTGATACTCGAATTTCCGACCATTGCTGTGCTACGCGCCAGCTGTCCCAAAATATCTACCCACCTAACATTCATATCATTGAAGGGCATTTATTTCTTATCATGTTAGGCTGCTCCTTAGGCTATAAATAGCCGCCCCTACAACCACTAGCTGGTTGGCTGCTCCGAGAGAAACTGACACTTGTCATTGTGAGTATCCCATCCTCCGAGGACTTTGAGCGAAAATCATCAGTGAGGAAAACCAAAATCCAAACACCTACAAAAACCCAAAGTGATTGAGCATCATTGAAGAGATTGTTCATGTGTGGAGCCGACGCTTCATACCTTTGAGGACTGTGCATCCTCCAGACAGTTAGGCTTCATGGTCTAGAGCATCCAAGAGGAAATTGTGGATTGCCGAGTGACCGAGTTTGTGAAGGTTTGGAAGTCACCTGAAGAATTACCACGAGTGATTGGGCGATGTCTGTGTGACTTTAGCTCAAGGAGAATACGGTGAGGACTGTGTGTCTGGGACTGTGTGTCCTCAGGTTTAAATACCTAGCCGCTCCAACCATACGTACAACTGTCACATCAGTTGGAACTGGTCTACCAATTATCGTCTTCACCAAGCTACTGGTTCTATTTCCTCAACCCTTTCATTTCATCATTCATGTGTTGATGAATTTGATCGTTACTGTTTGAAGACATAGACTGATGACTTTCTCTATTTCCTCAATCCTAATTCTTAAGTCACTTTGTCTTTAGCCTGCTTATCCTGTTTACACGCTACTCGTGC
This sequence comes from Aegilops longissima, assembly GCA_021605205.1. NCBI lineage: Eukaryota > Viridiplantae > Streptophyta > Magnoliopsida > Poales > Poaceae > Aegilops > Aegilops longissima. The sequence continues at coordinate 483,467,367 of CM038681.1, read as the reverse complement.
TCTGTGTATGTTTCATTTCATCATGATGACTGTGCTATTATTATGTTATGCATGCATCTAAGTACTTATTCCGCTGCTAAGGAGTTCGGTTCTTAGGAATTTCCTCACCTTGAAATCACTCAGTGATGAATTTTTAAAAATCGCCTATTCACCCCCCTCTAGTCGACTTAACGCACTTTTAGGTAAGCATTGTCCATTGCGCTTAGTGTACTAACTCATGGTCTTTGTGAGAGTTCTCTGTGGGGTTAGGTTTGCTTCCATGGGCTTGCGTCAAGAGAAAGATCACATACAACCCATGGAGGATGACATCAAATCAAGGTTGTGTTGTGCAAGTTCAAGTGAGCATCACAAAGAAATCATGCTTGTAGCTTGCCATCCATTATGGTGAGAATGGACTTGTGAAGGTGTGCCGAAGAGTGCCTCACCATAGTGGAGTATGGGGGAGCAATCAACTAGCCTTCATCGAGCCAACATAATCACGAAAGGTGGTCCAACTTGAGGGAGTCAAGATCGTCATCATCTAGCTCAAGTGGACTTTGTGCAAGGCAAAGGTTTGCCCTTGATAGGTTTTCTATTTTACCGGTCTCATGGTGATAGTTTGGAGACCGGGTTATAGGATCGATAGTCGTACTATCAAGGGAGACTCTCAAGTGAGTAGCTTGAACGTATCGTTTGTCGAGAGCTGAAACCATTGCATCCTTGCGTCATCTTTCTTGATTCTTATTTGTATTTTATTTTGAGGTTTTAGAGCTTGTGGTTATCTCCATGACAAGCTCTAGTACGTCAAAAACGGATTTCATATGCTTCTTCTATTTCGTTTTCGGTGTTGGAGGTTTTATCGGTCTTATTCGAGGAAGGGTTCTAACCATTTTCTTATGGGCCTTTTCTCATTTGCTTCTTATTGTTATTTCTACCAATATTGTGTTAGCCCATGTCGTTATCTTTCCAACAAACTTGGTTTCTTTGAATTCGGAGTCCGTTTGCAGAAGCTGTGGCAGTTTTGGTGCCCTTAAGAGGCTGAAGCGGTACTACCGCGGCTACTACCGCTTGGAGGGGATGTAATTTTTTACTACCGCGCCAGAGTGGTACTACCGCGGCTACTTCCGCTCCGGACCAAAATCTCGTATTAAGTCCAGTGGTGGTAGACACGGATGTACATTTTTAGTACCGCTCGCAAGCAGTAGTACCGCTACCCTTAGCGGTAGTACCGCTACCCCTAGCAGTAGTGCCGTGAGGACGAGCAGTAGTACCGCTCCGGCGGTTCTACTGGCATTTTTCCTCCTCGCTATTGTTTTTCAAAGGGCTTCCACCACCCTAGCGGTAGTACCGCTCCCATGAGCGGCGGTACCTCTCTGTGCGGGCTCTGAGCATAACGGTTGGATTTTCCCCACCTATAAAAGGGGGTATTCTTCCCCAATAAACCTTAGCCCTTGAGCTCATATTCTTCCCCCATTGTCAACCTTCTTCGAGCTTCCTATCTCTCAATCCCACCATGGATTCTTGCTAGTTTTGGGGGGGGGAGAGGAGATCTAGATCCACATTTCCACCGGTCACTTTCTCCTCTATGTGAGGGGAACCCCTTGGATCTAGATCTTGGAGTTCTTGGTGTTATCCTTCTTGTTCTTCCTCTCGCTTTCCTCCCCAGCATTAGTTGCTTTGGTAGGATTTGGGAGAGAATGACTTTGGCACTCCGTGTGCCCTTGTCATTGCATTTGGTGCATTAGTTGAGTTCTCCACGGTGATACATGGAAGTTACAAGTTGAGAAGCTTATTACTCTTGGGTGCTTGGTACCCTTGAGCTTGTTCCTCTTGGGTGCTTGGGTGCCCTAGATGGTTGGTGGTGTTCGGAGCTCAATCATTGTGGTGTAAAGCTCCGGGCAAGCGTCGGGGTCTCCAATTAGGTTGTGGAGATCACCCCGAGAAATTTGACGGGTTCCGGTGAACACCCCCAAGGGTTGCCAAAGTGTACGGGTTCGGTGACCGCCCTCAAGGGTTGCCATTTTGTACGGGTTCGGTGACCGCCCTCAAGGGTCCCTTAGTGGAATCACGGCATCTTGCATTGTGCGATGGCGTGAGGAGATTATGGTGGCCCTAGTAGCTTCTTGGGGAGCATTGTGCCTCCACACCGCTCCAAACGGATATTAGCATCCGCAAGGGTGTGAACTTCGGGATACATCATCGTCTCCGCGTGCCTCGGTTATCTCTTACTCGAGCCCTTTACTTATGCACTTTACTTTGTGATAGCCATATTGTTTCTTGTCATATATCTTGCTATCACCTAGTTGTTTATCTTACTTAGCATAAGTTGTTGGTGCACATGGGTGAGCCTAGTTGTTGTAGGTTTTGTGCTTGAAAAATTAACCGCTAGGTTTATTCCACATTTGTTCAAGCACTACTAGGGAAAACCTTATACACAAAACTTTAGCAATAGCGCTGGTTAAAATGCGGTGCTGCTGCTACTTAGCAGTAGCACGAGCACGTGAACAACGCTATAGATACGAGTGTAGCAGTAGAGCTTCTTCTGGGAAATGCGCTACTACTAAAATTCCCACTACTAAGCCGACATGCTACCAATAGTAGTAGCGACCTTCTGGAAACCGCAGTACCGCTAAGATAATTGTAGCAGCGCGTTTTCAGTGAAGAGCGCTACTGCTAATGAGAAGAAAATAAATTAAAAACAAATAGAAAAGTAAATGAAAATGAAAGAAATAGAAAAGGGATAAAGGGGAAAAAATGAAATGTAAAGAAAAATAAAAATAAAAATAAAAGAGAAAGGCATAGCAGTAGCGTCTGTTCATAACAGTCGCTATAGATACTATAGCAGCAGCGCGTTTTCTGGACCCCCGCTATAGAAAGGGAAAATGAAATAAGAAACGAAAAGGAAAATAAATAGCTATAGCAGTAGCGTGTTTTGTAGAACGCGTTATAGCTAAGTTAGCTATAGTGCGTTTTCCATCCATTGCTACCGCTACGTTTGACTTAACCCCGTCGCGGTTTCCCTCCCCTCGGCCACCACTTCTCCCCCGAATCCCTCGCTCCACTTTGCTGCCGTCTCCCCACTTCGCCGTCACCCCACTTCGCCGCCGTCTCTTGCTGACGTCGATGCCCCTGGAGCCGGCCCCAACGCCACCGGAGCCGCGCGGCCTCATCAGCGCCACCGGAGCCACCCTCGACGCCCCTGCCCCTCGCCACCATAGCCCAACTCATCGTCACCGGAGACGCCCCTGCCCCTCGCCACCATAGCCACACTCGTCATCACCGGAGACGCCCCTGCCTCCCTCGCCACCACCGAAGCCATCCTCTGTAAGCCCCCACCCCTCCTCTCTCTCTCATGCATAGCACAAACATTGGACAGAGAACTAGCTAGCTAGGTTAACTAGTTTAATTAGGTTAATTATCTAGGTTAATGCAAAATTTTAGTTAGAGCTTTGACAGCGAACTAGCTAGGTTAACTAGTTTAATTAGGTTAATTATCTAGGTAAACTAAGTTAACTAGCTAGGTTAACTAACTAGGTTAACTAGCTAGGTTAATTAGGTTCGTTAGGTTAACAAGCTAGGTTAACTAGGTTGACTAGGTTAGAGCAAAAATTTAGTTTAGAGTATTAGGTTAGAAGGGTTAGAGAAAATGGAGTTCCTTTGCAATTTAATTGGGTACTGTCCTAGGAAGAGAAGGGTTATAGAAAATAATGTGTGTGTGAGAGAGAGGAATAGCTAGAACAAAATTTGGGTTCTGTCCTAGGCAAAGAAGTGTTTAGTGAGGTCATTTTGCAAAAGTTTTTGATTTTTTTTAAAATACCACTATTTTTTAAATAAAATAATTTAGGCAAGTTGTATTTCAAAGATGATCCCTTCCTAGACTTTTAGCTATAAACAAAAAACAAAAGCATTTAGCTTAAAAAACAGTAGCTATGGCATTTAGCTATAAACAAAATCAGAATTGATGTTATATGATATATGTCATTGATGTTCATTTGCATATTCCATTTCATTGAAGTGGTTCGATTGTGCCTGATGTTGCTTGAAGCTACGTCGGTATTTCCCCAAAGAGGAAGGGATGATGCAGCACAGCGGCGGTAGGTATTTCCCTCAGATATGAAACCAAGGTTACCAGTAGGAGAACCAAGCAACACAAAGTAAACAACCCCTACACACAAATAACAACACCTCGCAACCCGACGTGTTAAAGAGGTTGTCAATCCCTTTCGGGTTACGACGCCTCAAACGGTGTGTGGACGGGAAATAAATTGTAGTAGATTGAAATAATAGATCACAAATAAATAAAGTGCAGCAAAGTATTTTTTATTTTTGGTTTAATAGATCTGAATAAAAAGAGCAAATAAAATAGATCACAAAGCAAATATATGAGAAGGAAGACCCGGGGGCCGTAGGTTTCAATAGTGGCTTCTCTCGAAAGAGATAGCAAACGGTGGGTAAACAAATTACTGTTGGGCAATTGATAAAACTTTAAATACTCATGATGATATCTAGGCAATGATCATTACATAGGCATCACGTCCAAGATTAGTAGACCGACTCCTGCCTGCATCTACTACTATTACTCCACACATCGACCGCTATCCAGCATGCATCTAGTGTATTAAGTTCATGGAAAGACAGAGTAATGCAATAAGAACGATGACATGATGTAGACAAGACCCGTTTATCTTTGGTGGTAGATATAGATCCCCTCTTTTTAATCTTAGTAGCAACAATACATACGTGTTGGTTCCCTTTCTGTCACTGGGATCAAGCACCGTAAGATTGAACCCACTACCGGGCACCTCTTCCCATTGCAACATAAATAGATCAAGCTAGCCAAACAAAACCCAAATATCGGAGAAGAAATACGAGGCTATAAGAGATCATGCATATAAGAGATCAAAGAAACTCAAATAACTTTCATGGATATAAAAAGATATAACTGATCATAAACTCGATGTTCATCAGATCCCAACAAACACACCGCAAAAGGAGTTACATCATATGGATCTTCAAGAGACCATTGTATTGAGAATTCTGCGAGAGAGAGAAAGCCATCTAGCTACTAACTACGGACCCGAAGGTCTACAAAGAACTACTCATGCATCATCGGAGAGGCACCAATGGAGGTGGTGAACCCCATCCGAGATGTTGTCAAGATTGGATCTGGTGGTTCTGGACTCTACGGCGGCTGGATGAATATTTCGTTGACGCTTCTAGGGCTCTGGGATTTTTGGGGTATTTATAAAGCAAATAGGTAGTCTGGGGGGCACTCGAGGTGGGCACAACCCACCAGGGCGCGCCAGGGCCTCATGGCGCGCCCTAGTGGGTTGTGCCCCCCTCAGGGCACCCCCAGGTGCAACCAGGGCCCATTGCCTTCCTTCAGGCCCATAAAAAATCATCATGGAGTTTCGTGACATTTGGACTCCGTTTGATATTGATTTCCTGCGATGTAAAAAACATGGAAAAAACAGCAACTGGCACTTCTCACTATGTCAATAGGTTAGTACCAAAAAATGATATGAAATGACTGTAAAATTATTATAAACATCCAAGATTGATAATAAAACAACATGGAACAATAAAAAAATTATAGATACGTTGGAGACGTATCAGCATCCCCAAGCTTAACTCCTACTCGTCGTCGAGTAGGTAAGTGATAAAAAACAGAATTTTTGATGTGGAGTGCTGTTCATCAAGTCATATCATATTCTTTTCTTTGTAGCATGGACATTTGGACTTTTATGTGATTCAAAGCAATAGTATAGTTTTGACATAATGATTTAGATATTCAAGCATATTAACAAGCAACTATGTCTTTCAAAATATCAACGCTAAAATAAGTTATCCCTAGCCTATCATGCTCAAACATTGATCCATTCATGAAACACACTCAAATATTAACTACACCCAATACTTAAGTACGATCATATTGCCTCCTAGTTGGTGCTTTATAAAAGAAGATGGAGACTCAAAAATAAAATTTTCATAAAGTGAAATAAAGGCCCTTTGCAGAGGGAAGTAGGGATTTGTAGAGGTGCCAGAGCTCAAAGCAAAAAATTAGAGATAAAAGCATTTGGGAGGTCTATCCATCCCACCAACGAAAACGACTCAAAGTTATGAACACTTTCCATGCTAGATATGCCATAGGCGGTTCCCAAACAGAAAATAAAGTTTATTCCTTTTTCCACCATTCTTCCACTTTCCATGGCTAGTTGTATCCATGCTTGCCCTCCATACCAACACTTTACAAAGAATGTATTACTTGACAACATAAAGTAAATTCATTTTTGCATTTTGGGACTGGGCAGCCCTAAAACCTTTGCCTTACACTCGTGCAATCACAAGTGAATAAACACTCATCGTGAGAATAACACATCCAGCATGGAAAATATTAGCCACCTGCACTGCTCATGAGCTAAACAAACACACAAAAGAGAAGTTTATTTTGAAAATTAGAGATGGCACATGCAAATTTGCTTAGAATGGCAAAAGAATACCACATATAGGTAGATATAGTGGACTCATGTGGCAAAATTGGTTTAAAGGATTTTGGATGCACAAGTAGTGGTCATAGTTAGTGCAAAATGAAGGCTAGCAAAAAGATTGAGAAGCGACCAACCAAGAAACGAATAATCTCATAAGCAAGCATTAAGCATAATTAACACCGAATAATGCACCACAAGTAGGATATAATTTTCATCGCATGATTATTGACTTTCATGCATGCATAGGGAATCACAAACCTTAACACCAATATTCTTACTAAAGCACAATTACTCATCAACATAACTCACATATCACATCATCATATCTCAAAACTATTACTAAGAATCAAGTTTATTTTGTCCAATGATCTTCATGACATTTTTTACTTTATCTTTCTTGGATATCTATCACTTTGGGACTAATTTTCATGTGTTGCTTTTCATAAGCTCAAACAAATATAAGTGAAGATCATGAGCATAACAAATTTTCTTTTGGGACAATTCCATTTCTCCCCCTAACTTGAACCCACACCTGGCATTTACCCCTAAATTTCGAGTATGCTCAAAAATACCCCTCTTCCGTTAGGTGGTGTTGTAGAAATACCCCTCGGCGGCGTTTCTGTTAGGTCAAAGGGGTTTGACCATGTGCTTTGTCCAAAATGCCCCTGGGTGGTACTAGTCCACATTTAGGTAAAGAAAAAATAAACTAAGTCAAAGTTAGACCAGTCAACAGGGACTGGTCAAATTAGATTTTGGAGGCCCACATGTCATTCTTTCTAACTGTTCTATAGTTAGTAAAGGGCCCATGGGTCAGTTGAACACTTACCTGGAGGGTTAGCCTAAATACCTTTGTTAACAACAGCGGCTAAACGTCGGCGCATGCACCAAGGTACAACGGCGACGTATGGCGGAACGGGAGGATGCCAGAGAGGTCTATGGGCTTTAGAGTGGCCCTGCGAGGCTGCGGGCGTGAAGACGAACTAGACTGGGGTGGCCCGAGACTGTGGGGTGGCCGGGGGATGGGCAACGGTGAGCTTGAGCGGCGGCGACGGGCGGCGCTCATGGGGGGAGGTTTTCGGGGATGCAGGGAAGCTTGAGGGCTCACCAGGACATTCGGGAGGTTGTCTTGGAGCTAAGTAACTTCGGGGAATCCTCCTAGATTTATGGGTAGAGGAGATCGGGCAGCGGCCGCACTCCACCGGAGTTGGGGAAGACGACGAGTGAGCCATCGATTTCGGGTGCCTCGGTTTGATTCGTCCAGCTGGAAAACAAATCGGGAAGTGCTTGATCTAATGGGCATGCTACAGAGGCTTGAGGTTGTCGTTGGTCACGCGTGCGTGAGACGATGCGGCGACGACATGAACCGTGTGCGGGTTCCGTTGGGGTGCTGGTTCCGGTGTCTGTCCTCACGCCAAACAGTGGTCAATCGATGGATGATTACGTGGCACTGAGCGCAGCGGGACCACGCCGGCGAGCCTAATGCTGGCCACTGTCGTCTGCTGTTGGCCACTGTCGGAGGTGAGCGAGAGAGAGTGTAGGACCTTGAAGTATGTCTAGAGGGGGGGTTATTAGACTACTTAACCAATTAAAAACTTAACCTTTTCCCAATTTTAGACTTTGGCAGATTTTAGCTATCTTTGCACAAGTCAAGCAATCTTCACACAATTCAAGCAAGCATGCAAAGAGTATATGAGCAGCGGAATTTAAAGCATGCAACTTACAAGAATGTAAAGGGAAGGGTTTGGAGGATTCAAACGCAATTGGAGACACGGATGTTTTTGTCGTGGTTCCGATAGGTGGTGCTATCGTACATCCACGTTGATGGAGACTTCAACCCACGAAGGGTAACGGTTGCGCGAGTCCACGGAGGGCTACACCCACGAAGGGTCCACGAAGAAGCAACCTTGTCTATCCCACCATGGCCATCGCCCACGAAGGACTTGCCTCACTAGCGGTAGATCTTCACGAAGTAGGCGATCTCCTTGTCCTTACAAACTCCTTGGTTCAACTCCACAATCTTGTCGGAGGCTCCCAAGTGACACCTAGCCGATCTAGGAGACACCACTCTCAAGAAGTAACAAATGGTGTGTTGATGATGAACTCCGTGCTCTTGTGCTTCAAATGATAGTCTCCCCAACACTCAACTCTCTTTCATAGGATTTGGATCTGGTGGAAAGAAGATTTGAGTGGAAAGCAACTTGGGGAAGGCTAGAGATCAAGATTCATATGGTAGAAATGGAATATCTTGGCCTCAACACATGAGTAGGTGGTTCTCTCTCAAAACTGGTAAGTTTGAAGTGTAGGTTTGTTCTGATGGCTCTCTTCGCGAATGAAGAGGAGGTGGAGGGGTATATATAGCCTCCACACAAAATCTAACCGTTACACACAATTTACCAAACTCGGTGGGACCGAAACAACAAACTCGGTCGGACGATTCAGTAAACCTAGTGACCTTTAGTGATTTCGGTGGGACCGACATGCAACTCGGTAGGACCGATATGGTTAGGGTTAGGGCATAACGTAATCTCGGTGAGACCGATTACACAAACTCGGTAGGAGCGATTTTGGTAATAAGCTAACCAGAGAGTTGGTCAGGTAAACTCGGTGGGACCGATTCGCTCTTTTCGGTGAGACCGAAATGTTACGAAAGGGAAACAAAGAGTTTACATTGCAATCTCGGTGGGACCGATCGCTCACTTCGGTTAGACCGAAACGTTACGAAGGGAAACAGAGAGATTACAATCCCATTTCAGTGAGACCGAGATCCCTATCGGTGAGACCGATTTGCCTAGGGTTTGTGGCAGTGGCTATGACATTTGAACTCGGTGGCGCCGGATAGAAAGAATTGGTAGGACCGATTGTGACTTTAGGTTTAGGTCATATGTGGATGTGAGAAAGTAGTTGAGGGTTTTTGGAGCATATCACTAAGCACTTGAAGCAAGTGGCTCATTAAGCTACACCTCATCCCTCCTTGATAGTATTGGCTTTTCCTATAGACTCAATGTGATCTTGGATCACTAAAATGTAAAATGTAGAGTCTTGAGCTTTTGAGCTTGAGCCAATCCTTTGTCCTTAATATTTTGAGGGATCCACTTTCATCATCCACGCCATGCCATTCATTGAGCTTTCCTGAAATATTTGTCTTGGAATAGCATTGGCTCAATGAGCTATATGTTGTTATGAATTACCAAAACCACCTAGGGATAGTTGCACTTTCAATCTCCCCCTTTTTGGTAATTGATGACAACATATAGATCAAAGCTTCGACAAATGATAATAAGATTGAAAAACATTGTCGCTTTGAGAAGTATGTGATAGGCAAGAGCTCCCCCTAAATTTGTGCATAGTTTAATATTTGCTTTGGACTGCAAATGCACAAGGAATTAGGCTCATGGGTTACTCTTCCATGTCACATACATCTTGGTGGAGCGCTCAAAATAATAAAGATTGAATACATGCACTCATCACCAAGCAAAGTGAATGATCATATAAGGATAAGTAAGATAATATCATCTAACAAGCATAAGTGTAGCTTATGATCAAACACATGATCATCAATGTCTCACAGATAATAGCATAGTATCTCAAGCAATCAAAAGCAAACAAAGTTCAACCAAGAAGACAAGAGAGAACAAAAGCAAACTCTCTCTCTCTCTCTCGAAGCCTATGATCTATACATTTTTCTCCCCCTTTGGCAACAAGTTACCAAAAAGTTCCTAGAAAATGCATAGTATTATATCGTCTCTCAGGCTTGGTCTTCAGTTGGTGGCGTAGAGATGGCTCCTTGGACGAAGACTTCAGTTGATGTGGATGGAGCTGAAGGAGTTGGTGCTGGAGCTGGTTGCACTGGAGCTGTAGCTGGTGCAGATGAAGTGACTCTGGTGTCTGTCACTGGCTCTGCAGCTGATCTCTGAGCTCGAGGCACTCGCAAATGCATCGATGGTTGTCCTGCCCTTCCTCTCCTGCATGTCATCCTGTAGCTGCTCCACAACCGATCTGAATCTCGCCATTTTGACATCTAAATCGTAGAATTTTGTTCCATGATTCTTTCCAGTGCTCTCCTGGTTTTGAGTTAGGTGGCCAACCCTTCTCAATCCTCGAGTTGATGCTATCAAGTAACCAAGCTGGTCCTGCTTGCTCTTCAAAGTACTCAGATGCCTCCTCTTGAGTTGGCATCTTGGCAGCCTTCTCTTTCTTTGCTTTCTCCTTCTTCTCTTGAGCTTGTACTGATGATGGTTCATTCTCATTCATCACAACTTGATTGTCCTCAAAGTATGGATAGAGAACAAAGTGTTCCTTATCCAACAGATACTTTCCTGTGCCCATCTTTGAGTTAATCAACTCCTAAATTTGTGGGGCATATCCACAACTTCTCTTTTGGTCTGCTGCTGTCCTGTTGATAGTCTCAACCATGGGGCTCATGACCTTGAATTTTTGTGGCACATCAAAGATGTGTAGCAAATTAATTGCATGCCCTCTGATCATGTTGTGGTCACTTGACTTGGGCAAAAGAGTGTGCCTTAGGATCCAGTTGATCGTTGGCAGCCCTGACAGAAGAAAATGGACTGACTCAAACTTGAAAGTATCAAGAGCTTTGTCTGGGATCTCCTTGTACATAGGTGACATAGAATTGTGATCCATCTTTTTCTTGGCATAGACGTCCAATTCTTCTTCACTCTCCTTTGGGGCATTGATCAGATTGGCCCATTCCTCAATAGTTGATTGGTATCTCGTACCTTCAGACATCCAAACTATCCTGCCATCTGGATAGAAATGTGTTGTGGAGTAGAATTGCATAATGAGCTCATCATTCCAGTTTGTGAGCTTCTGCCCAACAAAGTCTGCAACTCCACACGCACTGAAGCTATCATATACTCCTGGGTAATGTTCCTCATTCTCCTTTATGTAGGTCCAGTCGACCCACCTCATATCACACACTATAGTCTTCTTGTCCAACAAGATTGTCTCATAGAAATCCTGCTATTCCTTTGTGTGGAACCTGTAATCAACAGCAGTCTTTCTCCTGGTGGCATATGGATCTGACTCTCTCCATAGCCTCAACCCTGAGTCTCTCCTGATCTTCATGTTCTCAGCCACAAGATGAGCATCATCGTGGTCTAGAATCTTGGGTTTGAGCTTCCTTAGGACTTGTCCTTCATCATCTTCCTCAGCAGCAACATCAGGCACTGGGGCCTTGTTCTTTTCAGCAGCTGGTATACTCCTGGTATTCCTCTTAGGTGCACTCTTGGGCTTGGAGGCAGCTTTGGGTGCTTCTTTGGGCTTTGATGTTGCAGCCCCTGACTTTATAGCATCACCCATCAGCTTCTGTGCCTTGGGTGCTGGTGCAACAACCTCTTCTTCTTCTTCTTCTTCCATCATGGAAGGCTTTCCAATCACTCTGGCCATGGTCTTCTTGACCCTTTCCTTCCTTTTCTTTCCTTCAGAAAGGTGCTCTTTGGGTTGGGATTCCAAAGATGCTTGAGTGGAGGCTCGGCTTTAGACATGGGTTGTCTTCCTGCTGGCCTTTTGATCTTCAGCCTCGGCTTAACTGCAGCTGAGCTATACTCCTTCTTGAGCACTTTCTTCTTTGAAATGGCCTCATCTTCTACTGCCACATAATCCTCATCCTCAGATTCCGAGGTTCTCTTTTTCCTTGTCCTAGTGGCAGCTTTGGGCAAATTGCTGGGAGTGCTTCTGCTTCCCTCATCTGAGCTGCTAGAGGGACTAGTGCCCTCACTCATCTGAATCTGCTCCTCTGACTTGTTCTGGCTGTCACTTTGGTCTGACATGCTGCAAACACTGACTACTGACCCTATGAATAGTTATAGATGAGATAGAGTGGATGAGCATCACAAAATGCAGAGATTTTTGCAAAAGAATGATTCAAAAACTTAGTTTTAGTTTTCCACGAAAGCATTTGGATCAACGATTTTCTAACTTGGTGATACCAAGCAGTTTTGGAACCTAAACTAGTGAACTCGGTCGACCGAGTCACGAGCCGTGTCACCGAGACTGCTAGGGTTTCACAAAGTTCTAAAATCGGTCACACTGGTTAGCAATTCTTGGTCAGACCGAGAGTTACTGGTGCAATGGCGTTAGCTGAATCGGTGGGACCGAGTTTTTCAACTCGGTGGGTCCGAGATGGTTTCGGCGGAAACCTAACCCTAAATTTTCAAATCGCATCTATTCTAAGGATTGTTTTGACTGGATAGAGGTGTTTCAATCGTGGCAAGAATCATAATGAATACAATGTGCTGAGAATCATACAAGGATAGCACTGTGATCGAGTTCATACCCTAGTTCGGCGATGAACTCGCTACGGCGGCAACGGCGGAGAAGAAATCCGTTGACGGTGGCGGAGACCAGCGACATGAGGTGGATGGCGACGAAGTCGACGATCCGGAGACCTAGAAGGCAGAGCGAGCTATGCGCGGGCGAAGAGGTTTGGAGAAAGTTTTCCAAATTTTTGCCCGTGTGAATATATAGCCCAACACTGTCGGGGTGACCGAGTGGAACAACTTGGTGGCACCGAGATACATAACTTTTGAAAGTTACATCAACTCGGTGTGACCGAAAAGTTCAAAATGGTTGCACCGAGATTGAAAACCTAGATCGACTTAGTGATCTCGGTATGACCGAAATGGAGGAATCAGTCAGACTGAAAAGCACAAAGAAGTTTTGGAAGTTTAAGTCTATGACGAATCGGGGACTCCGAGTGCTCCTCACACAGAGAGGTTCGAATCTGACTTGATCAAATTTTGTGATGTAGCATGAATACAGTTTGAGACGAGAAAAGCATAGATAGCTAGAGAAGGTTCTTAGGCATTCTTGTCCATCCACTTGGCCAAAGAAAAAGAAACCAATCAATCAAAACAACAAGTGGATGTCCTCGAATGAGTAAAATATGCAACCAACATGCTCACACAATAAAATGACAAATGAAATATGTGGCAAAGCATGCACAACCAATTCTAGCATCTATCAAACAATTGGCGATGACAAGGTAATCTATATATGAGTATATTGACTTAGGAGTCAAATGAGAACATTTGATCATAGGTCATACTCATCGTTTGAGCTCAAGTGGGGTTACCACTTTTACATAATGCATTGATGTGTTCACATCATTAGAGTTGCTTTGACTCAATTCTTAGAGTTAAGCTCCCCCTAGATGTGAGATCCCCCCTTAGAGGGATGAACTAACCTTGGGTTTTGTCGATGATGACTTCATGTAGGTGTTGAAGATGTGGATGCTCAATGTTGATGTAGATCATTTGGAGCAATCATTTGGAGTGAGTTGCACTTTCAATACCTACATGGGTTAGTCCCACAAGGAACAAACAAGAATATCCATAGACATAGAGTGATGCACACACAAGATGATCTCCATGAAAACATTAGGTTACCTTGTCCCTTGCCTTACCAATCATGAGGGTTTGTGACTCCTTGAACTAGTGCAAGATATGGAAGTTGATTGCACTTGTCCTCGCCATAATGATATGAGTGAAGAATGTTGGTGGAGTCACCCTCAAGAACTCTCTAGTTCTTCTTCTTCGGGATCCACATCATCTTGATGGGAATCCTTGGAGTTGTAGTTGTACTTGATGAAGTAGAACTTGACGTAGTCTTGGGAACCCACTTGACCAAGGCCTTAGGTGCTTCTTCAAATGCATCAATCTCCTCTTGAAGCTTGTCCTTGCCTTTGTTCTTGTGGTCTTGTGGTGGAAGATCATCTTGTGCTTGTGTTCCCTTGAAGGAAGTAGGATCATACTTCTCTTGTTGAGGAACAAACTTCGTCTTGGGGTATTGATCTTCTTCCCACTCAACTCCATTGGCATTGAACTTTCGTTCAAAACCAACACCTTGATTCTTCCGGTGCCTTCCTTGCTTGCGTACAATTTCCTCGAATTGCTTACTCTCGGCAAGGCTCTTGTATACACCTTTCTCTATAATTCCCTTCAATAAGCTATTTTCTTGCTCAAGTGTAACTTGGCTAAGAGAATCATTAGTGGAATCAAGAGAGCTACTAGAAGCAACAATATTGGATTTAGCATTATTATTGTTACTACTAGAGGAAGAATCCTTCTTGTTCTTGTTCTAGACTTGACTTGAGGCATGTAAGTAGATAAGAGTAAACGCTTGGCAATGTAAGAAGAACTTTTCTTACGGAGATCATCATTGATTGCCTTTAAGAACTCATGCTCTTGCTCAAGATTGAGCTTTTCAAAGCGTAACTTCTCATGAGCCCTTAAAAGTTCTCGATGATCTTCGAAGATAGTTTCATGAGCTAACTTAAGAGTGTTTAGTTCTTTAGTTAGAAGCTCAATCTTCTCCTTATCATTTTCATTCGTTTTATCTTGATTAGCATGATTAATTGACGTTTCATCATAGTATTCATCACTAGAGTTGTCAATAAGTAAATCATCATCACCTAACAAGTCATCTTCATCACTATTAAAATCAACATACTCGAGGTGTGTTACCTTAGGACCTTTGGCCATGAAGCATCTTCCAATTCCTTCATTTGGTATATTCGGAGTCGTAGGAGTTGGTTGACACAAGTGCTAGACCGGAAACACCTTCATCTTGAGTATATTCGGAGTCAGAGTGATAGCTTATCTCGGAGTGATTGTCGAAGTCGGAGCCGGATACCCATTCACCAACATGAGCTTGATGTCGTCGTTTTGTGTAGCTCTTTGATGACTTGTCCTTCCTTTCCGAATCCTTGCTTCTCCGTGAGGGTCTTCGTTCATAACGATCATCTCTACTCCTTCTCTCTCTTGGTGGTGATTATTCTCTTCTACTTCTTCTTTTTGGAGAATCTTCTCTTCTTTTGTAGGGTGTCGTACACTCATTGGAATAGTGTCCAGGTCTCCCACAATTGTAGCAATTGCACTCTCGACTAGAAGATCTTTTGTCATTGTAGGACCTTGACTTAGAGCTTCTTTCTTTGCTTCTACTCCTGTAGAATTTGTTGAAGTTCGTCACCATTAAGCTCAATACTTCATTGAAGGTTTGTTTCTCACTTGATGATGTGGGTGCTTCACATGAGGCTTTGTAAGCACCACTTGACTTGTTGTGAAGTTCCTCCTTATCCTTGAGTGACATCTCATGAGAAACAATTCTTCCAATGACTTCCGTTGGCTTGAGATCTTTGTAATTTGGCATCATTTGGATCAATGTGCACACGGTATCATATTTTCCATGCAATGCTCTTAGGATCTTCTTGATGATGAATCTGTCGGTCATCTCTTCACTTCCTAAGCCGGCAATATCATTTGTGATAAGAGCAAGCCTAGAGTACATTTCAGCGACACCTTCACCATCCTTCATTTTGAACTTGTCAAGCTGACTTTGGAGCACATCCAACTTGGATTCCTTGACGGAGTCGGTACCTTCATGCATATCAATCAAAGTATCCCAAATTTCCTTTGCATTCTCAAGACGGCTGATTTTGTTGAATTCTTCGGGGCACAAGCCATTGAAGAGGATAACACAAGCTTGAGCGTTGTATTGCAGCATCTTCAATTCATCCGCACTAGCTTCACAGTTTGGTTCTCTCCCATCAAAGAATTCACCTTGCAAGCCAATACACACAATAGCCGAAACGGCGAGGTTATGTCCAAGAATATGCATTTTCAACTTATGCTTCCAACTAGCAAAATTAGTGCCATCAAAGTAAGGACCTCTACGATGATAATTTCCCTCGCTAGACGCCATACTCTCCTAGGTTGTGAAACCAAGGCTATGACCACCAAAAGCTATGGAAATCAAAGCAAATGGAGACCAAATCTCTGATACCACTTGTAGGACCTTGAAGTATGTCTAGGGGGGTGATTAGACTACTTGACCAATTAAAAACTTAACCTTTTCCCAATTTAGACTTTGGCAGATTTTAGCTATCTCTGCACAAGTCAAGAAATCTTCACACAATTCAAGCAAGCATGCAAAGAGTATATGAGCAGCGGAATTTAAATCATGCAACTTGCAAGAATGTAAAGGGAAGGGTTTGGAGGATTCAAACGCAATTGGAGACACGGATGTTTTTTTCGTGGTTCCGATAGGTGGTGCTATCGTACATCCACGTTGATGGAGACTTCAACCCACGAAGGGTAACAGTTGCGCAAGTGCACAAAGGGCTCCACCCACGAAGGGTCCACGAAGAAGCAACCTTGTCTATCCCACCATGGCCGTCGCCCACGAAGGACTTGCCTCACTAGCGGTAGATCTTCACGAAGTAGGCGATCTCCTTGCCCTTACAAACTCCTTGGTTCAACTCCACAATCTTGTCGGAGGCTCCCAAGTGACACCTAGCCAATCTAGGAGACACCACTCTCCAAGAAGTAACAAATGGTGTGTTGATGATGAACTCCTTGCTCTTGTGCTTCAAATGATAGTCTCCCCAACACTCAACTCTCTCTCTCATAGGATTTGGATCTGGTGGAAAGAAGATTTGAGTGGAAAGCAACTTGGGGAAGGCTAGAGATCAAGATTCATATGGTAGAAATGGAATATATTGGCCTCAACACATGAGTAGGTGGTTCTCTCTCAGAACTGGTAAGTTGGAAGTGTAGGTTTGTTCTGATGGCTCTCTTCGCGAATGAAGAGGAGGTGGAGGGTATATATAGCCTCCACACAAAATCTAACCGTTACACACAATTTACCAAACTCGGTGGGACCGAATCAACAAACTCGGTCGGACCGATTCAGTAAACCTAGTGATCGTTAGTGATTTCGGTGGGACCGACATGCAACTCGGTAGGACCGATATGGTTAGGGTTAGGGCATAACGTAATCTCGATGAGACCGATTACACAAACTCGGTAGGACCGATTTTGGTAATAAGCTAACCAGAGAGTTGGTCAGGTAAACTCGGTGGGACCGATTTGCTCTTTTCGGTGAGACCGAAATGTTACGAAAGGGAAACAGAGAGTTTACATTGCAATCTCGGTGGGACCGATCGCTCACTTCGGTTAGACCAAAATGTTACGAAGGGAAACAGAGAGATTACAATCCCATCTCGGTGAGACCGAGATCCCTATCGGTGAGACCGATTTGCCTAGGGTTTGTGGCAGTGGCTATGACATTTGAACTCGGTGGCACCGGATAGAAAGAAACGGTAGGACTGATTTTTACTTTAGGTTTAGGTCATATGTGGATGTGACAAACTAGTTGAGGGTTTTTGGAGCATATCACTAAGCACTTGAAGCAAGAGGCTCATTAGGCAACACCTCATCCCTCCTTGATAGTATTGGCTTTTCCTATAGACTCAATGTGATCTTGGATCACTAAAATGTAAAATGTAGAGTCTTGAGCTTTTGATCTTGAGCCAATCCTTTGTCCTTAATATTTTGAGGGATCCACTTTCATCATCCATGCCATGCCATTCATTGAGCTTTCCTGAAATATTTTTCTTGGAATAGCATTAGCTCAATGAGCTATATGTTGTTATGAATTACTAAAACCACCTAGGGATAGTTGCACTTTCAGAGAGACACAGAGAGGTAAGAGAGAATACAGTTTTTATTTTTTGGCGGGTCCACCTGTAAGTGAGCGAGGGGGTGAGATAGAGATAGATAGAGTTTTTTCCTTTTATTTTTTCTAAGGTAGGTCCCACCTGTAAGTGTCATACACGTAGATGGGTAAAACTGGCTAGAAAATGTCCCGCAATCTGTCAAACGCCTTTGACCACATGGAAATGGTACGAAAGGGTATTTCTATAAGAAGCTTTGACGGAAGAGGGGTATTTTTGAGCATACTCAAAATTTAGGGGTAAATGCCAGGTGTGGGTTCAAGTTAGGGGGAGAAATGGAATTGTCCCTTTTCTTTTTCTCAAAATAATTTAAGTGAAGCAAGAGAGAATTTCTTCAAAATTTTACTAACTCTCAAATAAATCTAAGTGAAGCAAGAGAGTATTTCCTCAAAAATACTAAGCACACCGTGCTCAAAAAGATATAAGTGAAGCACTAGAGCAAGTCTTAGCTCATAAAAGATTTAAGTGAAGCACAGAGAGCAATTCTAACAAGTCATGATATAATTTTGGATCTCTCAAATAGGTGTGTCCAGCAAGGATTGATGACTCAAAACAGAAAATAAATCCAGCAAAGACACATATCATACAAGACGCTCCAAGCAAAACACATATCATGTGACGAATAAAAATATAGCCTCGAGTAAAATACCGATAGTTATTGGAAGAAAGCGGGGATGCCACTCGGAGGCATCCCCAAGCTTAGTTGGTTGCTCATTCTTGGATAATAGCTTGGGATGCCGGGGCATCCCCAAGCTTAGGCTCTTACATCCTTCCTTCATCCATCGTAGGATAACCCAAAACTTGAAAACTTCAATCACACAAAACTCAACAGAACTTCGTGAGATCCGTTGGTATAAGAAAGCAAACTACTACTATAAGTGCTGTTTCAAACAAATTCATATTTTGTTTTTGTATTATATCTACTATGTTCCAACTTTTCTCTGGAAAAAACTCAACAAAGAAAACCATAGAGCCCTCAAAATAAGCAAACAACACAAAGAAAACAGAATCAGTCAAAATAGAATAGTCTGTAGTAATCCGACTTTAGCAAATAATTATGTAACTCCAAAAATTCTACAAAAATTGTACAACCTGGGTAATTTGTGCATTAATCTTCTGCAAAAAGAATCAGGGCAAAATCTCTTTCTGATAAAAAATAAGAATTTTTTTCGTGAGCGCAAAGTTTCTGTCTTTTTCAGCAAGATCAAACAACTATCGCCCAAGAAGATCCTATTGGTTCAACTTGGCACAAACACACAAAAAACACAATCATAGTAGTAGCATAATTGTGCTAAAACTCAAGAATAGAAAGCAAAAAGCAAAAATAAAATTTTATTCATTGGGTTTCCTCCCAACAAGCGCTATAGTTTTACGCCCTTAGCTAGGCATAAGGCAAGGATCTAAGTTTTGTCATCTTTGGTTCGAGATCCATAAGATGCCCTCATGATTGATTCATAAGGTGGCCTGATTTTTGTTCTAGGAAAGTGTTCCATACCCTTCCTCAAAGGAAATTGGAACTTGATATTGCCTTCTTTCATATCAATCACGGCACCGATAGTGCGTAAAAACGGTCTACCAAGAATAATAGGACAAGACGGATTGCAATCAATATCAAGAACAATAAAATCTATGGGCACATAATTCCTATTTGCAAGAACAAGTACATCATTAATTCTTCCCATAGGCTTTTTAATAGTAGAATCCTCCAAGTGCAAATTCAAAGAACATTCTTCAAGATTAGTAAGACCAAGCACATCACATAAAGATTTCGGAATTGTAGAAACACTAGCGCCCAAGTCACACAAAGCAAAACACACATAATTTTTGATCTTGACTTTGGTAGTAGGTTCCCACTCATCATGCAATTTTCTAGGAATTGATACTTCTAATTCCAATTTTTCTTCAAGAGCTTTCATCATAGCATCAACAATATGTTTAGTACAAGCTTTGTTTTGTTCATAAGCATGGGGTGAATTTAGCATGGATTGCAACAAAGAAATACAATAAATCAAAGAGAAACTATCATAATTAAAGTCTTTGTAATCCAAAAGAGTGGGCACATCACTAGCTAAAGTTTTGACCTCTCCAAACCTAGTTTCATCAATTTTCTCCACAAGATTTTCACCCTCAGAAATATTGGGATGCCTTCTACCTAAAGTTGACTCTTCTCCAGTCCCCTTTTCATCATTCTTAACTTTACTAAACAAGGAATCAATAGAAGAGACACCAATGGTTTTAAGATCTTCACCATTTTTGCAATAATAATCACTATAAAAATCTTTGTCTAAGAATTCTCTTTTAGCTCTAAGCATAGCAGTTCTTTTATTACTTTCATCCATAGAAACATAAAGAGATTTAATTGATTCATCAAGTTTAGACACAAACATTTTCATCTTCAGATTTTCCACATCATGAGCAATTCTATCGACACTTCTAGACAAATCATCAATCTTATTCAACTTTTCTTCTATTGAAGTGTTGAAAACTTTTTGTGTGTTGATAAATTCTTTAGTATTATTCTCAAGATCAGAAGTATTCCTATTATTATTGTAAGATTGATTTTCATAGGAATTACCATAATTATTAGAGGAATTACTAGGAAAAGGCCTAGGATTAAAATTTCCTCTATAAGCATTGTTGTTGAAATTATTGCGAGAAATAAAATTCACATCTATGACATCACTATTTTGCTCAATCAAAGTAGACAAAGGCATATCATTAATATCAATAGGAGCACTTTTACTAGCAGCCAATTTCAGAAGAGCATCAACTTTTTCACTCAAAGAAGAAATTTCTTCAACCGAATTAACTTTTTGCCTAGTAGCAGCTCTTTCGGTATGCCCTTGTGAATAATTTGCCATGATATTATCAAGCAATTTGGTGGCTTCACCCAAAGTAATTTCCATAAAAGTTCAACCAGCGGCGGAATCTAAAAGATTACGAGAAACAAAATTCAACCCCGCATAAAACTTTTGTATGATCATCCAAAGATATAACCCATGAGTTGGGCAATTCCTTAGCATCATTTTCATCCTTTCCCAAGATTGTGCAACATGCTCATGTTCAAGTTGCTTGAAATTCATGATCTGGGTTCTAAGGGAAATAATTTTTGCGGGCGGAAAATACTTAGTGATAGAAGCATCTTTGCACTTATTCCAAGAATCGATACCATTGCGAGGCAAAGAAGAGAATTTTTTTTTTGCAGAATCACGCAAAGAAAACGGTAATAATTTCATATTGACCACATCATTGTCCACATCTTTTTTCTTTTGCATATCGCATAATTCAACGAAGGTATTAAGATGGGATGCGACATCCTCATTAGGAGTACCGGAAAATTGGTCTTTCGTAACAAGATTCAGCAAAGCAGTATTAATATCACAAGTCTCCGCACTAGTGGCGGGAGGAGCAAGAGGAGTGCCAATAAAATGATTGTTGTTGGTATTTGAGAAATCACATAACTAGGTGTTCTATTGAGTCATGATGACTACACAACAAGATTGCACTCAAAAACAGATCCGGCAAGAAAACGGCGAACGGAAAAAGAGAGGCGAATAAAACGGCAATTTTTTGTGAAGTGGGGGGGGGGGGAGAGGAAAATGATAGGCAAATGGAAAATAATCTAAATTGCAAGGAGATGAGATTTGTGATTAGGAACCTGGTTATGTTGAAGATCCTCCCCGGCAACAGCGCCAGAAATTCATTTTGATGTCGCTTGAAGCTACGTCGGTATTTCCCCAAAGAGGAAGAGATGATGCACCACAGTGGCGGTAGGTATTTCCCTCAGATATGAAACCAAGGTTATCAAACCAGTAGGAGAACCAAGCAACACAACGTAAACAGCCCCTGCACACAAATAACAACACCTCGCAACCCGACGTGTTAAAGGGGTTGTCAATCCCTTTCAGGGTACGGCGCCTCAAACGGTGCGTGGACGAGAAATAAATTCTGGTAGATTGAAATAGTAGATCACAAATAAATAAAGTGCAGTAAAGTATTTTTGTATTTTTTGTTTAATAGATCTGAATAAAAAGAGGAAATAAAATAGATCGCAAAGCAAAGATATGAGAAGGAAGACCCGGGGGCCGTAGGTTTCACTAGTGGCTTCTCTCGAAAAAGATAGCAAACGGTGTTTAAACAAATTACTGTTGGGCAATTGATAGGACTTCAAATACTCATGAAGATATCTAGGCAATGATCATTACATAGGCATCACGTCCAAGATTAGTACATCGACTCCTGCCTGCATCTACTACTATTACTCCACACATCGACTGCTCTCCAGCATGCGTCTAGTGTATTAAGTTCATGGAAAAATGGAGTAATGCAATAAGAACGATGACATGATGTAGACACGATCCATTTATCTATGGCGTTAGATATAGATCCCGTCTTCTTATCCTTAGTAGCAACGATACATACATGTCGGTTCCCTTTCTGTCACTGGGATCAAGCACTGTAAGATCGAACCCACTACCGGGCACCTCTTCCCATTGCAAGATAAATAGATCAAGTTGGCCAAACAAAACCCAAATATCAGAGAAGAAATACGAGTCTATAAGAGATCATGCATATAAGAGATCAAAGAAACTCAAATAACTTTCATGGATATAAAAAGATATAACTGATCATAAACTCGAAGTTCATCAGATCCCAACAAACACATCGCAAAAAGAGTTACATCATATGGATCTCCAAGAGACCATTGTATTGAGAATTCTGCAAGAGAGAGAAAGCCATCTAGCTACTAACTACAAACCTGAAGGTCTATAAAGAACTACTCACGCATCATCGGAGAGGCACCAATGGAGGTGGTGAATCCCATCCGAGATGGTGTCTAGATTGGATCTGGTGGTTCTGGACTCCGCGGCGGCTGGATGAATACTTCGTCGATGCTTCTAGGGTTCTGGGATTTTTGGAGTATTTATAGGGCAAAGAGGCGGTCCGGGGGGTACCCGAGGTGGGCACAACCCACCAGGGCGCGCCAGGGCCTCCTAGCACGCCCTGGTGGGTTTTGCCCCCCTCGGGGCACCCCCCAGGTGCAACCAGGGCCCATTGCCTTCCTTCAGGCCCATAAAAAATCATCGTGGAGTTTCGTGGCATTTGGACTCCGTTTGATATTGATTTCCTGCGATGTAAAAAACATGGAAAAAACAACAACTGGCACTTGGCACTAAATGATATAAAATGATTATAAAACATCCAAGATTGATAATAAAACAGCATGGAACAATAAAAAATTATAGATACGTTGGAGATGTATCAGTGCCCAATTGGCCTTTTGTTGTTTCCAGGAAATGAAGCCGAATGGCCTATGTTTTGCCGGAATGTTGATTCATTTCTGTTCTGGCAAATTTCAGATGCTCGGTTCGTCCACTTTTTAGCAAAGGTCATGCCATAATTTTCCGTGAATTTCGGCATGACTTGTGCTACAAACTAGGACATATCGAGTGCCCGGGATTTGCTGCACCGGGAAGGAATTAACGTTCCTGCAAAACGTAGGCCTTTTTTATGTCATTATTCATTTTATTAGGTCTATAATTAATTAACTAGATTTAATCATAGGAAACATGGCTAGCAACGATGAAGGACAGGGTTCTGGTGATTGCGAAGACGTCTACCTTGCGGCAGCCAAATTTTTGAACCTTGCCGACGATCAACGGTTGTTATTGCTGGGCCCACCTGTCACATCCGAGACCGACATCGAGACCAGCGCCGAGACCAGCACTGAGACTGGCGGAGCCGGTATAGAACCAAAACCGAAGAGGAGATGTCGATGCCCAAACCAGCTCATCACTACTAGACTGGTGGTCACGGAGGTGGACGACGACAATTTTGAGCCAAAAGAGCCTGAGGAAGCGCGATCGTGCTACGGCAACCAAATAGGCTGCATCGTACGGACAACCACCACCATCAACAATGAGAAACTAAACAAGATAGAAAATATGAGGTCCTCCATCCTAAAGAAGCTGCACCAGGTATTCTTGTTCCCGGGTCGGGATGAAAGGAAATATTCTGATCCAGATAAAGACTCGGCAATGAAAAAGATAAACAAACACGCCATGAGCAAGTTTAGCGATGCGTTGGCCACCTAGAAAGTAAGGGTGAAACATCGGATCATCAACAAAAAGGAACCCTACTCCGAGATTATAAAGGATAATTCGACAATCATGGAAGAGTAGTTTGAAATATTCAAGGTGGCTTGCGATGCCGAAGCTGCCAGTCGAAGTACATGAAGCGGCTTCAAGAGAGGAACATGGGGTGCCACCACCTCGGAAGCCATGGTTACACGGGGAAGAGGTCCATATGGGCCAAGGAGGATGCGAAACGCGAAAGTCTGGGCATCCCACACCGCTTGGCGGACTTCACCGTCCCGCAGGAGCGTGACGTCCTCAGGGCCCGATACCATTGGGACCCAGTCAAGAAGGTTTTCGAGACGGACCCGGTCACAACGGAGTTCATGAGACTGCTGGTAATTTTAGTTTCTGACCAATTCGACTGCACGTTTAGTCATATTTGTAAACGATCCTTGTTCCTTTTGTAGAGAGACCAGCACAGGATTGCGGCTGAAAGCGACTCGCCGACTGAGTTGTTGGCGAGGCCCAAGTGGGACACCCCATTCAATCGGGCCTTGAACATATTGAAACGACTCCCGGTGGACACTCGGCCATCGTATGGACGCGTGCACGGCGTCAGAGATGGCGCCACGTGGAAGAAGTACTAACGTGATACCACGGAGGAGAGAAAGGAAAGACGGAGGTTAAATGATGAAAACCTCGACAAGAAGGTTGCGCTTGCGGTTGAAAAGAAATCGGCTGAGACATTCGCAACAGTGGTAGCTGCCGCAAAACTAGCAATTGCAGATTCGTGTGGTGTCTTGGTTCCGGCCGTCGTCAGTTGGAGTAGGCAAAATTGAAATAAAAATGCAGCAGACTTTCCCCTTGACGACTTCTTCGGGAGCAGCTCGACTAGCATTGCACCAGCACCAGCACCAGCACTAGCACTTGCTCCTGCACCGGCTCCCGCACCTGCTCATAGCAGCCCGTCCTTCATCTCGGGTGTGCTTGGCGGTGCTTTTTCTTTGGCTGAGCTCGACTCCCTCACGGTACCTGTCACACCGGCCCTCTTCAATAAATGTATAATCTCCCATTTCCATTGCCTTTCGGATGTCTCACGTCGCAGACATGTCTTTGCAGGCCAACGTAACCCCATGCACCATATTGTACACCATAAGAGACCAGAAGGTGGATGTAGGGAAGGCGACGATAATGAAGCCGAAAGAACAATTGTTCCACAGCCGGCCGATCCCCCCTGACGTTTTCAAGGTTTCCGTGGCCAGTGTCAAACTGGGCCACGAGAATTTGGCTCCTCCGGTACTAGGGGGGATGACGACGAGACCCCACGGCGGCTTGGCGATTGCAAGGGGTGGGTCCTATTGTGGCCAAAGAGTCTTCTTCGTCTGGAGGCGGCCGGGAGCACACCCACGACCACGCAGCCTCATCAAGGTATGAACATCAACACCCCACCTACCCAATTAGCGTCGCCTGTCGTGCTGGGTGACAGCGACAGGGTGAGGAAGAGGCTCCATTAGTCGCTGATGATGTTGCCATAGATGAGGATGACGATGACGATGACACTCAACAGTATCTCAATACTGGCGCCTATGATGATGGAGGATTGATGGCTCAGCAGTATGAGTATTCAGGGTTTGAGCGTCATGAGTCGGTGCCTGAATTGCCTCCTCCAGAGGCTGAACATATTATAGACGACCTTCCAACACCAAATTAGCATAGGAAGAGAGCTAGGAAAGGCAACAAAGGCGCTCCTATGATCATCGGTGCGGATAAATACCATATCCCCGGTGAAGCAATCCTACCTAATAAGGCAGCGGTAGATGCCATATACGGCGATCTAAGGAGACTTCATGACGATGTGCTGCAGAGAGAGAAAAGCCTAATCACCTCGGAAAATCCAGGATACCCACTCTACGTGGTTAACGTGCCGCGGTAAAGGTCGTACGTCGACACATTCCCCGCAGAGAAGTTCTTCCTTCGATTTGATTACATCTTCGACATGTTTCACCTGAAGAAGATGGATTTACGTTTGTCCACCTTTATGCCTTGTACATGAACTACATCATCGGGATTGAGGAGATACCTTATATCTGTGTCGCTGACCCGTACTTCATGCATGAGGGCTTCTTGGCAGTCTGCGCAGAACACTGGGAATATGCGAGGGACTACGTCGTCGATTTCATGGTTGCCAATAAGGACAAGGAGATGATTCTCGTGCCTTATCATCCCATGTAAGTCATCTGCGCGGATATGCTTCCTTCGATTTGAATCATTCATTTGCACGGTGGAGGTTATTAATTTGAGGTGTACTTATTTTACGCAGCCACGGGCGTGCCGTCCTCATCATCCTTTACCCCCGATTCTCCCACACTCTTTACTTGGACTCATCGAAGAATATGCAAAAAAGGATTACACCCACATCAAGTCTGTTCTCGAGAGTGCTATCTTTTTCTACGGCGTACGGGGTGGAGAGGTCGAGACCAAGAAGAAAAGGAAAGGCAGGCCCGCCTTCGGCCATAAGACCGACGTCTGCTGCATCCAGCAACCGAGTGATACTCTTAGTGATGGATTCTATGTCCTCCACCACATGCTGGAGTATAGACAGGATCAGCAGAACCTTCGCATGTCACCTACATCCGATGATGCCCATATTCTGCAATGGGCAAAGAACGTAGGAGATATCCCGGATCGTCGACTTTGAGCTGAGTTCTATCACATCCAGCGTGAACTTGCCCAAATCATCATGAAGGATGTCCTCGAAAAAATAGGGTTGTTCTACGAGCAAGGGCAAATGTCGTGGGAAGACGTCCGAACACGCGTAGCCGCTCAGCGTCTTGATCTGAAGCCTTTCACTAAGCTCGGGGACTATCTCCCTGACTTGGATGGATGGCACGACATATTGGAGTGATTGTCGATAAATGACAACGTGTCCGTTTAGTCTATACTTTCTGAATGACGAAGCTTTGAGTTATGCACGACGAAACTTCATTTGTGATGTAATTAAACCGTCCTCCTCAACTAGCGAAGATCACTCTAGTTAGGGCATTTTGGGTACGATGAACTTTGTTATTTATTCTTATGATATGTTGCTTCTATTTTTGCCAAGTCTGTCTCTTTCTGTTGCTCAACTATATATGTTGCATATCATCGACTCATGTGACGATGCAGGTGCATAGATAACCGATGACGAAGACGTGCTAGGAGTATACGACGAGTGGCCGGAGTGTCAGGGCCAGGTGTACCGGTTTCCGGTTTCCGGTTTCCGAGCGATAGCCAATAGTTAGTTTAGGTTCACGCTAGTGCGAGAGAGGGATACGGACTCATGTACTGCATAGTTCCGCTCTCGCTCATAGTGATAGCTCTTCTCACGTATATCATTGCTTAGATGGATGACGATGTAGTTGCAAGTAATCGAGACTTGTATCACAATTTTCGAGATGATGACGAGAGACCACTTTATGTTGGATGATGATTATGATGATGACATGATTTCATGAGACTATTTGTATGTATATGACATGATTACATTTGTATGTGTATGATATGCTAAATATTATTGTATAAAGCTGGTTCAAATACAAAACAAATATGTAGAAAAAAACTAATAAAACTAACAGTAGCGAGGGGAATAAAGTTAGTAG
Organism: Aegilops longissima; assembly: GCA_021605205.1. Classification (NCBI taxonomy): domain Eukaryota; kingdom Viridiplantae; phylum Streptophyta; class Magnoliopsida; order Poales; family Poaceae; genus Aegilops; species Aegilops longissima. The sequence goes on along the minus strand of CM038681.1, from coordinate 483,439,652 downwards.
TAGCGCGCTCTTACCAGTAGCGCGCCCTAGTTAAAAGCGCTACAGCTATTAGCCGTAGCACTTTTGACTAAAGCTTGCTGCTGCTAGCCATGTATAGCAGTAGCGTGGGTCGACACGCGCTACTGACACATGTTAGCTATAACTCCGTATTAGTAGCGCGGGGCCCCATGCTACTGATACACCTAAAACCCGCGATACTGCTAGGCTTTTCCCTAGTAGTGAAGCCTAGACCGTAATTATTTTAAAGCGCCTAATCACCCCCCTATAGGCGACATCCACGATCTTTCACCGTGTTATGCAGAAAATTGATCTCGGCCACTCTTTTAAGTGTATATTTTCAATTTCAGATTTTCTTTGTATTTCTCCTACAAAAACTCGATCAATTTTTTCTAGTGAGCCCCACACGCTGTTTAATAACTGTTATAGCCTCATAACTATTATACCCTTCTGATCTTCTCCTTTTATTATGTCAGCTAAGCAGTGAGCATATATATAAAAAGGACACCACCAATAGCATAGCACCCTACTGCTACAATTACATGTATCTATAAATTCTATGCTAACTTTTGGTTCTTCCCTTATGGCCTTTCCTCTAATCATATGAGGTTCAAAGAGACGAGGTTGATTTTAGTTCTATATAATTTGATGTATTTATCCAATTAAAGCACCCTACTGTTGCTAGCCTGCCATTATATGTAGATGTAGGTATAAAATCTATGCTAACTCTGGGTTCAGGGTGATAATGCAAGTACCTCCTTAAACCTAATTAGGCATGAACCCATGTTAATGCAATACAGATTGCCTGCTTTGGTAAGGCCCTAGTACTATTTACAACTACAAAATTAAGCTTGACTTTGTTTCTGTAAGATGATTGTCCTATACAAAGCTACCCTGTTTTGTGATCTACATTTTCTATTTACATTTTCCATAAGGTGATGATGACATGGCTATCCATGTTCAGCAACATGCGAGAAGAGAAGATGAACCATCCAAAGGGATTATTATGGTGGATGACCACCAGGGACGAGAGAGCGCAAGACGCAACCACCACTAGGTACCAGAGGGCGCCATCAAGGATGTCATCGTACTGATTGCTGATTACCTATAGGTCATCTCCCCCCTCTCTTAGATTTCAAGCTCAATTCCCTCTTATTTTACTGAATGGAAGTGGCCTGAAAGCCACTCGACTGAAATCATGTGTGTTGCGATATGCCAGTGCCATGAGAATTAAGCTGCCTGTAGCAGATCTTTTTTTTTCATTCAAATGTTTACCTGTGATATTTAGCATAGTATAGGGAATGGGACCATAATAAGATTGACTGATATACTACTTTGCTTTCAGTTTAGGAGTATCTGATGTGGTGGTCTTGATGTTGATATGTACTCATCTGGAGGAAGGTTAGCTCTACTATAAGCTTGAGCATAACAAAGGGTCAATGAAGTGAAATATTCTATATTTCAAGGTGAGATAGCTGCTGATTCTATTTGCCAATTAGTTTGTTTGATACATAGTGTTACTTTACAAATGACCAGTTTATCTAATGTCAAATACTCGAATTACAACTAATTTTCAGTATTTAATGTGCTATACACGTTGTTCCGTATCTTATATGAGTGATTAAAAGGTAAAACACATATGTTCTTCTCGCTTCACTGTCAGTCGTATGCAGCTCTGACTCTATGCACTACTTGTGTTTGTGAAAGAAACTCTACATTCTGCCATGTGGACAGTTTATCCTACGTCTATATAGTTAGTCACCCATTTTGTTGAATATGCTGAAGTACATGGGCAGTCTATCCTACATGTGTATATTTACTCCGGCATTTTGTAGTATATACTTGAGTGTGTCGACGGAGAACTTTTTATCATATGACCTATTTGTGTTTCAGGAAACTGCTGTGTAGACAACCTCTGCTCTGTGTGCCACTCCCATGTTGACAGTTATTCATTCAGATAACCCATTTGGAGTAGAAAGTTCTTTTTGTATTAGGGAGCTCCTCTGTGTTGACATGATTTTGGAGGTTTGGTTTAATTAGAAAGGTCATGCCATGTGACCAGCATAGACGATATTTTCTTATAACTACTTGTTTCTTCCTATCATTGTATCATCATTCCTGATTGTGCGTTAATGAAAAATTACCATTGGAGCAAATGATAATTCTCTATGCTAGATAACTTTATTTACCCAGTTTGCATTTACAGTTCTCCAGCTTACCAGTTTGGGATCTCATCGCACATGCCTATTGATGTTTTCTTGAACTACGTCAGTATTTCCCCAAAGAGGAAGGAGTGATCCAGCACAGCAACGATAGGTATTTCCCTCAGTGATGAGACCAAGGTTATCGAACCAGTAGGATAACCACGCAACACCACGTAAATAGCTCCTGCACACAAAGAACAAATACTTGCAACCCGACGTGTTAAAGGGGTTGTCAATCCCTTTCGGGTAACGCACCAAAAATTGACACGTGGACGGGAAAAAGTTGTAATAGATTGGATAAATAGACCGCGAATAAAATAAAGTGCAGAAAAGTATTTTTGGGTCTTTGGAAATATAGATATGAAAATAAAAGCGAATGAAAATAGAGATGTCGAAGGCAAATATAATAAAGAAGAGACCCGGGGGCCGTAGATTTCACTAGTGGCTTCTCTCAAGAAAAAGAGCATACGGTGGGTAAACAAATTACTGTTGGGCAATTGATAGAGCTTCAAATAATCATGAAGACATCCAGGCAATTATCATTATATAGGCATCACGTAGATGATTAGTAGACCGACTCCTGCCTGCATCTACTACTATTACTCCACACATCGACCGCCATCCAACATGCATCTAGTGTATTAATTTCATGGAGAAATGGAGTAATGCAATAAGAACGATGACATGATGTAGACAAGATCTATTTATGTAGAAATAGACTCCATCTTGTTATCCTTATTGGCAACGATACATACGTTCCGGTTCCCCTTCTGTCACTGGGATCAAGCACCGTAAGATCAAACACATCACAAAGCACCTCTTCCCATGGCAAGAAAAATCGATCTAGTCGGCCTAACTAAACCAAAGATTCAAAGAAGAAATACGAGGCTATAAGCAATCATGCATATAAGAGATCAAAAGACTCAAATAACTTTCATGGATAAAAAACATAGATCTGATAATAAACTCAAAGTTCATCGGATCCCAATAAACACGCAGCAAAAAGAGTTACATCAAATAGATCTCAAAGAGACAATTGTATTGAGAATCAAAAGAGAGAGAGGAAGCCATCTAGCTACTAACTACGGACCCGTAGGTCTACAATGAACTACTCACGCATCATCGGAGAGGCACCAATGAGGATGATGAACCCCTCTGTGATGGTGTCTAGATTGGATCTGTGGTTTCTGGAACTTGTGGCGGCTGAATTTATTTTCATCGACTCCCCTAGGGTTTCTGGAATATTGGGGTATTTATAGAGCAAAGAGGCGGTGCGGGAGGCGGCCGAGGTGGGCAGAACCCAGCAAGGCGCGCCTGGGCCCCCACGCGCGCCCAGGTGGGTTGTGCTCCCCTCAGAGCCCCTCTCTGGTACTTCTTTGGCCCAACAGGTGTCTTCTGGTCCAAAAAAATCTCCAAAAAGTTTCGCTATGTTTGGACTCTGTTTGGTATTGATTTCTGATAACCCACAAGTATAGGGGATCGCAACAGTTTTCGAGGGTAGAGTATTCAACCCAAATTTATTGATTCGACACAAAGGGAGCCAAAGAATATTCTCAAGTATTAGCAGTTGAGTTGTCAATTCAACCACACCTGGATAACTTAGTATATGCAGCAAAGTATCTAGTAGCAAAGTAGTATGGAAGTAACGGTAACGGTGGCAAAAGTAACAGTGATAATTTTGTAGCAATTGTAACAGTAGCAACAGAAAAGTAAATAAGCGAAGAACAATATATGAAAAGCTCGTAGGCATTGGATCGGTGATGGAGAATTATGCCGGATGCGATTATTCATGCAACAGTTATAACATAGGGTGACACAGAACTAGCTCAAATTCATCAATGTAATGTAGGCATGTATTCCGAATATAGTCGCACATGCTTATGGAAAAGAACTTGCATGACATCTTTTGTCCTACCCTCCCGTGGTAGCGGGGTCCTATTGGAAACTAAGGGATATTAAGGCCTCCTTTTAATAGAGTACCGGACCAAAGCATTAACACATAGTGAATACAAGAACTCCTCAAACTAAGGGATATTAAGGTCATCACCGGGAGTGGTTCCGATTATTGTCACTTCGGGGTTGCCGGATCATAACACATAGTAGGTGACTATAGACTTGCAAGATAGGATTAAGAACTCACATATATTCATGAAAACATAATAGGTTCAGATCTGAAATCATGTCAATCGGGCCCTAGTGACAAGCATTAAGCATAGAAAAGTCATAGCAACATCAATCTCAGAACATAGTGGATACTAGGGATCAAACCCTAACAAAACTAACTCGATTACATGATAAATCTCATCCAACCCATCACCGTCCAGCAAGCCTACGATGGAATTACTCACGAACGGCGGTGAGCATCATGAAATTGGTGATGGAGGATGGTTGATGATGACGATGGCGACGGATTCCCCTCTCCGGAGCCCCGAACGGACTCTAGATCAGCCCTCCCGAGAGAGATTAGGGCCTGGCGGCGGCTCCGTATCGTAAAACGTGATGAATCCTTCTCTCTGATTTTTTCCCCGAACGTGAATATATAGAGTTGAAGTTGAGGTCGGTGGAGCTCCAGGGGGCCCACGAGGCTGGGGCCGCGCCCAGGGAGGGCAGGCGCGCCACCCACCCTCGTGGATAGGGTGTAGGCCCCCTGACCTTGATTCTTTCGCCAGTATTTTTTATTATTTCCAAAAATAATCTCCGTTGATTTTCAGGTCATTCCAAGAACTTTTATTTCTGCACAAAAATAACACCATGGCAATTCTGCAGAAAACAGCATCGGTCCGGGTTAGTTCCATTCAAATCATGCAAGTTAGAGTCCAAAACAAGGGCAAAAGTGTTTGGAAAAGTAGATACGACAGAGACGTATCAACTACCCCAAGATTAAACCTTTGCTTGTCCTCAAGCAATTCAGTTGATAAACTGAAAGTGATAAAGAAAAACTTTTACAAACTCTGTTTGCTCTTGTTGTTGTAAATATGTAAAGCCAGCATTCAAGTTTTCAACAAAGATTATGACTAACCATATTCACAATAACACTTAGGTCTCATGTTTACTCATGTCATTGGCATAATCAACTAGCGAGCAATAATAATAAATCTCGGATGACAACACTTTCTCAAAACAATCATGATATGATATAACAAGATGGTATCTCGCTAGCCATTTCTGAGACCGCAAAACATAAATGCAGAGCACCTCTGAAGATCAAGGACTGACTAAACATTGTAATTTATGGTAAAAGAGATCCAGTCATACTCAATATAAATTAATAGTAATGGATGCAAATGACAGCGGGGCTCTCCAGCTGGTGCTTTTTAATAAGAGCGTGATGACTCAACATAAAAGTAAATAGATAAGCCCCTCGCAGAGGGAAGCAGGGATTTGTAGAGGTGATAGAGCTCGGTTTTTGAAATAGAGATAAATAATATTTTGAGTGGAATACTTTCATTGTCAACATAACAACCGAGAGATCTTGATATCTTCCATGCTACTCACATTATAGGCGGTTCCCAAACAGAATGGTAAAGTTTATACTCCCCCTCCACCAACAAGCATCAATCCATGACTTGCTCGAAACAACGAGTGCCTCCAACTAACAAGAGTCCCGGGGGAGTTTTGTTTGCAATTATTTTGATTTGATTTGCATAAAGCATGGGAGTGGGCATCCCGGTGACCAGCCATTTTCTCGTGAGTGAGGAGCGGAGTCCAGTCCTCTTGAGAATAACCCGCCTAGCATGGAAGATATAGATAGCCCTAGTTGACACATGAGCTATTCGAGCATACAAAACAGAATTTCATTTGAAGGTTTAGAGTTTGGCACATACAAATTTACTTGGAACGGCAGGTAGATACCGCATATATAGGAAGGTATATTGGACTCATATGGAATAACATTGGGGTTTAAGGGATTGGATGCACAAGCAGTATTCCCGCTTAGTACAAGTGAAGGCTAGAAAATGACTGGGAAGCGACCAACTAGAGAGCGACAACAGTCATGAACATGCATTAAAATTAAAACGTTGAGTGCAAGCTTGAGTAGGATATAATCCACCATGAACATAAATATCGTGGAGGCTATGTTGATTTGTTTCAACTACATGTGTGAACATGTGCCAAGTCCAGTCACTTGAATCATTCAAAGGAGGATACCACCCTATCATACCACATCACAACCATTTTAATAGCATGTTGGCACGCAAGGTAAACCATTATAAACTCCTAGCTAATTAAGCATGGAATAAGCAACTATAATCTCTAATTGTCATTGCAAACATGTTTATTCATAATAGGCTGAATCGGGAACGATGAACTAGTCATATTTACAAAAACAAGAGAGGTCGAGTTCATACCAGCTTCTCTCATCTCAATCAGTCCATCATATATCGTCATTATTGCCTTTCACTTGCAGGACCGAATGATGTGAATAATAATAATAGTGCGCGTGCATTGGACTAAGCTGGAATATGCAGGCATTCCATACAAAGGAGAAGACAAGATAATATGGGCTCTTGGTAAATCAACAATAATGCATATAAGAGCCACTTAAGCATTTTCATTATGGTCTTCTCCTCTTGACCCCCAAAGAAAAGAAAAGAAATAAAACTATTTACACGGGAAAGCTCCCAACAAGCAAAAAGAAGAACGAGAAATCTTTTTGGGTTTTCTTTTAATTATTACTACTACAAGCATGGAAAGTAAACTAGCTAAAAGCTACAACTATTTTTTTGGTTTTTCTGAAGGTTTATCAAACACACAAGAAGAAAGCGAGAAAAAGAAAAATAAACTAGCATGGATAGTACAATGAAAAATTATGAACGCCGACAACTAGCATGAGTGTGTGAATATGAATGTAATGTCGGTGAGAAATACGTACTCCCCCAAGCTTAGGCTTTTGGCCTAAGTTGGTCTAGGCCCATGGATCAAAGTTGTAGTTGGGGTCGTACTGAGAAGGAGCCTTGGATTGCCACTGGTTGGCAATCTCCTCTGGATACCACTGGTAAACAGACTGTCGTGAAGGATCAAATTGTGGTTCCGTCTCTGGCTCTGTAGCTGATGGGGGGTTTCGGTAGGCACAAATGGCCTCCAGCGGAACCAGGTACTTGCCTGCAGATAAGTCAAACAAGGAAGGAGCAGGGAAAGTAATAGTCTCAGGGTGATTTTTATCAAATATCAGTCTATAGTTAAGCTCCTTTTTCTTGTTCTTAACAATGAAATCATGTGCAACCATACTCTTGTAGTCTAGAAAAAACAGGAGGCAACAACTTTTCTTATTTCTCATAATGCCTAATAGGTATGTTAAAGTATGCAGCGAGGCGCGAGGAGAAGATGCCTCCCAAGATGGGGCCATTAGTACGGTTAAGATTTAACCGCTTTGCAACAATAGCGCCCATACTAAATGTGTCATCACGGAACAAGGCATGGCACAAAATAACAATATCAGGGGCACTAAGGTTGCCACAGTTTCCGCGACCAATTAAGCATCTACTAGCAAATATTGCAAAGTAATGTAGAACAGGAAACCTTACTCGTTTCCCCTATAGAAATTGTATCAATAAACCCCTCCACATCGTTACGATGTGGTTCCTCTACGCTACCCGAAAAGGGAAACTTGCAGACCTCACAAAATTCATAGAGGGACATCTCCTTATACTCATCATATAAATAGAAATCCAGCGAAGGTGGTGACCTCCTAGCATGGAAATGAAAATTTTGCACAAAAATATTAGTGAGTAGGATATACTGTTCGCGTTGGTCTCGGAGGAAGTCGGTGAGGCCTGCATTCTCAGTCAACTCATAAAAATCATCATAAATCCCGGCTGCTCTCAAGAAATCATCACAAGGCCATTCACACGGCCGAACCTCCGCGGTGCGAGGGAGATTATATTTGGGCCTCTCGTCTTCTTCACTTGGCTTATCCTTCGAGCTTCCGCTCGAAGAGCCCCTCAAAAATCTCTTCATCATTTTCTGAAAATTTCTGAAATTTTTAGTAACTTCAAATAAAAGTGAACCAAACTCAACAAAATTGATAGCAACTACTCCCACAAGTGCCTAGAGACTATATGATGCATTAGGATTACTTGGGACCATATAAATTTGACATGCAAGCTCAAGAATAGGGTCACCTAAGCAGCAAAAATTTGCAATGAATAAAGCACTATAACAAAAACTAATTGGACCATTGGAGGAGTCACATACCAAAGAACAATCCCCCAAAGCAGTTTTGTGAGTGGAGCTTTGAGCAAGGAGATTGAAAACCGCAGCAAAATGAGCTAGAACTCATGCTTGAGCTGGTTGGTGATTTGTTTGGGAGGAAGAAGGAGTGTGCGATGGCTGGAGTAAGTGGAGGGGAGCTACCATGGGCCCACGAGGCAGGGGGCGCGCCTTGGACCCTCGTGGCCAGGTGCTTGCTCCCCCTGCTGTGTTCTCAGTGCCAGATATTCTCAAATATTCTAAAAAAATCATATTTCATTTTCGTGGCATTTGGAGAACTTTTATTTTCAGGGTATTTTTTTATTTCACGGATAAATCGGAAAACAGACAGAAAATACTATTTTTGCTTTATTTAATCTAAATAACAGAAAGTAAAAGGAGGGTACAGAAGGTTGTGCTTTCTAACTTCATCCATCTCATGCTCATCAAAAGGAATCCACTAACAAGGTTGATCAGGTCTTGTTAACAAACTCATTTCGAATAACATGGAACCGGAGAAATTTCGAGTAACACTATGTTACCTCAACGGGGATATGCACATCCCCTACAATAAGAATATCATATTTCTTCTTGACAGTAGGAAGAGGAAATTCAAAACCTCCAATAATAATTGATGGAATTTTTCCAATAGAATTGATACTGTGGACTTGAGGTTGTTTCCTCGGAAAGTGTACCGTATGCTCATTTCCATTAACATGAAAAGTGGCATTGCCTTTGTTGCAATCAATAACAGCCCCTGCAGTATTCAAAAAGGGTCTTCCAAGAATAATAGACATACTATCGTCCTCGGGAATATCAAGAATAACGAAGTCCATTAAGATAGTAACGTTTGCAACCACAACAGACACATCGTCACAAATACCAACAGGTATAGCAGTTAATTTATCAGCCATTTGCAAAGATATTTCAGTAGGTGTCAACTTATTCAAATCAAGTCTATGATATAAACAGAGAGGCATAACACTAATACCGGCTCCAAGATCACATAAAGCAGTTTTAACATAGTTTCTTTTAATGGAGCATGGTATAGTTACTTGTCGGTGTACAAAAAGAGGGGTGCGTTTTTGTACCCCTCTACCTGTGCACGGGCAGTCTGAGCCGCATCTACGGTCACGATAATCAGAACAGGGGAGGTGAGCCAAGGTAAGACCGAAGCCCAAGATGATTAGAGTAACGCCAAGACCAAGACCACAAAGAGTAGAGGGACGAAGCAGGTTCCCCCGGCAAGACCCTTTCCGGGGGCAGCCTCAGTAGCCCCGGCAAGACCTTTGCCGAGGCAGCTCGCCCCACACCAACAGAGCGAGACACCCTTGAGCTCACGGTCCCCAACGCCACCATCCACATGGGGCCAGGGCTCGGGAAGGCGCCTCTGTGGTAGCATGCAGATCTTTCTGAAGACATATTCAAGATTAGATGAGGATTAGAAAGAGACGACGATCCTCGGCAAGATCCTTGCCGAGGAAGGCCACCAGACCCCCAGCAAGGCCCTTGCTGGGGATGACAGCGCACTACGGCAAGACCCTTGCCGGGCCATCCAGCAAGGCCCTCGCCAAGAATGTCAGCAGGGCCACCGCCAAGCCCACGTCAGCGAAGCTTCCACCGCCGTTCACATGCAACTGCCAGCCCAACCAGCTGGGCGGGCACCTGCGTGGCAACATGCAGCTCCCAGGCCAACTCATCGAGCGCCTGCGTGGCGGCATGCAGATCTTTGCGAAGGCTCCACCACCGCGCCACCTCAGCTGCCTGCCTGCCTACATGGCACCGCACGCATCCCTGGCCGAGGCGCGTGTCTAAGTGAGGAGGAGCGGCGACGGACAGGACGGGCCTCGCCCCCGTCCCCGATAAAGCAAGGGGACACCTAAGCTACGCCTTAAATGCGTCTTGTACTGTAATACGAGCAATAAGCTCAGGGCATTGTACGCCGTTCCACCTCATGTGTGTCACTGTGGCAGCCCCTTTCAATTATAAAAGGAGGCCCATGGCATACTGGAGGAGGATTCGGCTCTTTCGAGCCACGCACTGACCACAGCTAGTTCTAGAGCTCAAGAACTCTCAGAAATACACCCACCAAATCAGGACTAGGGTTTTACGCATCCTCGCGGCCTGAACCTGGGTAAACGATCCCTGTGCTGTCTACTAGCCCTGCTCTCCTCACAACCCTGCGCCCCGACAACCGTAGTAGGGATTCTTGTGATCCCATAGGTGTTGTTCCACACCGACATCCTTGGCACGCCAGGTAGGGGGTGCAATTGTGAGAATCTGGTCTGGTAGTTAGCCTTGTAGTTCTTCGTCGCCATGGCCCCTAAGAAGAAGACGGCCACGGTGGTCGGCTCGTTGGGAGCCGAACGGCCCGTGCTGGTGCGGATGAGCAGCGGACCGGTCGTAGACAGGACCCAGGTAGTGGTCCGTGAGCACCAGCCTCGCCCAGGCAGTTAGAGCCTGGCGAGCAGCGTTGTTCACGCGCCAAACGACCGGCCGCACGCCGCCAGATTCAAAGACGAAGCCGGGCCCCCTGCAGGCAGCGCGGGACCCTCCAGGGGTGTCGTTGTGCCACCTCCGGACGGCACAGCGACCTCCAAGACGCTCACACCGGCGACCACTGCGCGCTCTTCCCATGTTGTGCATGCCGAGCAGCGTCACCACGTTGGTGACCCTGGGCACCGCCGTGGGAAGAGCCCTGTGCGTCACCCGCAAGATGAAGGGGTTCAGCACGCTCGCCGAAGCGCTGGCAGAAATGGCACGCAGCCGCTGGGTCGTAACGGAGCTCCTTCTAACGTAGTTAGAAGTCGAAGCGCGCCGCGATCCACGCAGCTGTCGCCGCCGCCCACGCCAGCGGAAGCTTTGGCGCACGCACAACTGCTCCTCGACTTCCCTCCTGCTGCGAAGAAGCTAGACGAGTGGAGGGCCACCATCCGGAGCCTCGTCGCCGTCGCAAACAAAGACGATCTGCGACCGGTGGGGCCCTCCGGTCGGCGCTCCACCGAGCCACCACATGCTGGCGCTGGGAGTGCCGGGGGAGCCGCGGCCACGGTGCACTCTCCTCCTCCTCGCCAGCCGCCGCGGTCGTCGGCCCGTCGTGACGACGTTTGTGATAACATCTCCATAGCATCGTCCGACCCGCGGACCCTCCGCGACCAGCGCCAGGTCCTTCGGGAAAGAGCTCACGAAGACGCTCGAACCACCGTCGAGCGCCGGCGTGAAACGCGCCACTAGTCGGACAAGCGGGCGGGACCCGCTATGGACCACCCGACACCTGGGGGCCCTGGCGGCCTACCTTACGAGGTGGGTGCTACGTATTGAGCTTGCGTTGGTTTTCCTCAAAGAGGAGAGGGTGATGTAGCAATGTAGCGTAAGTATTTCCCTCAGTTTTGAGAACCAAGGTATCAATCCAGTAGGAGGCTCCTCAAAAGTCCCACGCACCTACACAAACAAACTGAGAACTCGCAACCAACGCAATAAAGGGGTTGTCAATCCCTTCACGTCCACTTGCGAAAGTGAGATCTAATAAAGATAGTATGATAAGATAAATATATTTTTGGTATTTTATAATATAGATGCAAAAATTAAAGATGCAAATATGATAAGAGATAGACCCGGGGGCCATATGTTTCACTAGTGGCTTCTCTCAAGATAGCATAAGTATTACGGTGGGTGAACAAATTACTGTCGAGCAATTGATAGAAAAGAGCATAGTTATGAGATTATCTAGGCATGATCATGTATATAGGCATCACGTCCATAACAAGTAGACCGACTCCTGCCTGCATCTACTACTATTACTCCACGCATCGACCGCTATCCAGCATGCATCTAGAGTATTAACTTCATAAGAACAGAGTAACGCATTAAGCAAGATGACATGATGTAGAGGGATAAACTCATGCAATATGATATAAACCCCATCTTGTTATCCTCGATGGCAATAATACAATAAGTTCCTTGCAACCCTTTCTGTCACTGAGTAAGGACACCGCAAGATTGAACCCAAAGCTAAGCACTTCTCCCATGGCAAGAAAGACCAATCTAGTAAGCCAAACCAAACTGATAATTCGAAGAGACTTGCAAAGATAACTTAATCACGCATAAAAGAATCCAGAGAAGATTCAAATATTATTCATAGATAAACTTGATCATAAACCCACAATTCATCGGATCTCGACAAACACACCACAAAAAGAGTTTACATCGAATAGATCTCCACAAGAGAGGGGGAGAACATTGTATTGAGATCCAAAAAGAGAGATGAAGCTAATAATTATGGACCCGTAGGTCTGTGGTAAACTACTCACAACTCATCGGACGGGCAAGGATGTTGATGTAGAGGCCCTCCGTGGTTGATTCCCCCTCCGACAGACTGCCGACGAAGGCTCCAAGATGAGATCTCGCGGATACAGAAGGTTACGGTGGTGGAAATTGTGTTTCGTGGTGCCCCTGGATGTTTTCGTGGTACGTAGGTATATTTAGGAGGAGGAAGTACGTCGATGGCCGCCCGAGGGGCCCACGAGACAGGGGGCGCGCCCTATAGGGGGTGGGGCGCCCTCCTATCTCGTGGAGGCCTCGGCTGCTTCTTGACTTGCACTCCAAGTCCTTTGGATCACGTTTGTTCCAAAAATCACGCTCCCGAAGGTTTCATTCCGTTTGGACTCCGCTTGATATTCCTTTTCTTCAAAATACTGAAATAGGCAAAAAAAACAGCAATATGGGCTGGGCCTCCAGTTAGTAGGTTAATCCCAAACATGATATAAATGTGTAAAATAAAGCCCATAAACACCCAAAAGGGGTAATATAATAGCATGGAACAATAAAAAATTATAGATACGTTGGAGACGTATCAAGCATCTCCAAGCTTAATTCCTGCTCATCCTCGAGTAGGTAAATGATAAAAAAGAATTTTTTTTGATGTGGAATGCTACCTAGCATAATTCATAATGTAATTTTCTTTATTGTGGCATGAATGTTCAGATCCAAATGAATACAAAATAAAAGTTCATATTGATAAAAGAAATAGTAATACTTCAAACATACTAATCAAAGTAAGCATGTCTTCTCAAAATAGCATGGCAAAAGAAAGTTCATCCCTACAAAATCATATAATTAGGCTATGCCTCATTTTGGTCACACAAAGATGTTCCCAAATTCTATACCCCCGATGACAAGCCAAGCAATTTTTTCATACTTAAATAATCTCAAACTTTTTCAACCTTCACGCAATACATGAGCATGAGCCATGGATATAGCACTATGGGTGGAATAGAATATGATGATGGGGATTGTGTGGAGAATACAAAAAAGGAGAAAGTCTCACATTGACGAGGATAATCAACGGGCTATGGAGATGCCCATCAATTGATGTCAACATGAGGAGTAGGGATTGCCATGCAACGGATGCACTAGAGCTATAAATAAATGCTCAACAAAAGAAAACTAGTGGGTGTGCATCCAACTTGCTTGCTCACGAAGACCTAGGGCATTTGAGGAATCCCATCGCAGGAATATACAAGCCAAGTTCTATAATGAAAAATTCTCACTAGTATGAAAAAGACAACTTATGAGACACACTATATGAAAAACATGGTGCTACTTTGAAGCACAAGTGTGGAAAAAGAGATAGTAACATTGCCCTTTTTATTTATTTTCTTTTTTTTGGGCCTTTCTTTTTTTTCCTTTTGGCCTTTCTTTATTTTTTTGATTGTGTAATGCTCTAATAATGATGGTCATCACACTTCTATTGATTACAACATAAGGATTACAACTCGAAACTAGAACAAGATATGACTCTATATGAATGCCTCCAGCGGTGTACCGGGATGGTGCAATGAATCAAGAGTGACATGTATGAAAAATAATGCATGGTGGCTTTGCCACAAATACGATGTCAACTACATGATCATGCAATGGCAATATGACAAAAGTAAAGTATGTCATGATGATGATGAACGAACGGTGGAAAGTTGCATGGCAATATATCTCGAATGACTATGGAAATGCCATAATAGGTAGGTATGGTGGCTGTTTTGAGGAAGATATAGGAGGTTTATGTGTGATAGAGCGATCGTATCACGGGTTTGATGCACCGCTAAGTTTGCACCAACTCTCAAGGTGAGAAAGGGCAATGCACGCATCAAGAGGCTAGCAAAGGCGGAAAGGTAAAAGTGCGATAATCCATGGACTCAACATTAGTCAAAAGAACTCATATACTTATTGCAAAAATTTAGAAGTCATCAAAATCAAGTACTACGCGATGCTCCTAGGGGATAGATTGGTAGGAAAAGACCATCGCTCGTCCCCGACCTCCACTCATAAGGATGCACAAGCCAGTTACAATTCATGTTTCAAATTTGTTACACAACTTTAACCATACGTGCATGCTACGGGACTTGCTAACTTCAACACAAGCATTCTTCAAATTCATAATCACCCAACTAGCATGACTTTAATATCACTACCTCCATATCTCAAGTTGATCATAGCATCCAATCCACTTCCTATGATAATTTTTATTATACCCAACTTGGATGCCTACCATTCTAGGACCTATTTTATGACCATAGCAAATACCATGCTGTTCTAAAAGACTCTCAAAATAATATAAGTGAAGCATGAGAGACTAGCAATTTCTTCAAAATTAAGATACCACCGTGCTCTAAAAGATATAAGTGAAGCACTAGAGCAAAAACTATCAAGCTCAAAAGATATAAGTGAAGCACATAGAGTATTCTAGCAAATTCTAATCAAATAGGCTTCTCCCAAAAGGCGTGTACAGAAAGGATGATTGTGGTAAACTAAAAAGCAAAGACTAATATAATACATGACGCTCCAAGCAAAACACTTATCATGTGGTGAATAAAAATATAGCTCCAAGTAAAGTTACCAATGAACGAAGACGAAAGAGGGGATGCCTTCCCAGGGCATCCCAAGCTTAGGCTTTTGGCTATTCTTGAATATTTTGGGGTGCCATGGACATCCCCAAGCTTAGGCTCTTGCCACCCTTTATTCCATAGTCCATAAAAGCTTTACCCAAAACTTGAAAACTTCACAACACAAAACTCAACAGGAAATCTTATAAGATCCGTTAGTGAAAGAAAACAAAACCACCACATAAGGTACTGCAATGAACTCATTCTTTATTTAAATTGGTGTTAAACCTACTGTATTCCAACTTCTCTATGTATTATAAATTGTTTTATTGGCCATAGATTCATCAAAATAAGCAAACACACACGAAAAACAGAATCTGTCAAAAACAGAACAGTCTGTAGTAATCTGTAACTAACGCAAACTTCTGGAACTCCAAAAATTCAGCCAAAATAGGAAGACCTAGACAATTTGTTTATTGATCAGAAGAAATTGGAATCACTATTTTATCACGTTCTGGTGATTTTCCACAATTGTTTTCGTGAACCGAAAGTTTCTGGAAAGTACAACAAGATCAAATAACTATCATCCAAGAAGATCTTGTAGGTTTAACTTGGCACAAACACTAATTAAAACATAAAACCACATATAAACAGAAGGTAGATGGATTATTTATTCCTAAACAGAAGCAAGAACAAAAAACAAAGAAAATTGGGTTGCCTCCCAACTAGCGCTATCGTTTAACGCCCCTAGCTAGGCATAAAAGCGAGGATAGATCTAACGAGTGCCATCTTTGGCACTAAACTCATAAGTAGCACGCATGATAGATTCATAAGGTAATTTTACTTTATTTCTTGGAAAGTTCTCCATGCCTTTCTTTAATGGAAATTGGAATCTAATATTCCCTTCCTTCATATCAATAATCGCACCAATCGTTCTAAGGAAAGGTCTACCAAGAATAATAGGGCAAGAAAGATTGAAATCTATATCAAGAACGATAAAATCTACAGGCACCAAATTTCTATTTGCAACAATAAGAACATCATTGATCCTTCCCATAGGCTTTTTAATGGTGGAATCCGCAAGGTGCAAATTTAAAGAACAATCATCAAGATCATGGAAACCTAGAATATCACATAAAGTTTTCGGAATCGTGGAATCACTAGCACCCAAATCACACAAAGCAAAACACTCATAATCTTTAATTCTAATCTTTATTGTAGGTTCCCACTCATCATTAAGTTTTCTAGGTATAGAAACTTCCAAATTAAGTTTTTCATCATAAGATTGCATCAAGGCATCAACAATATGTTTGGTAAAAGCTTTGTTTTGACTATAAGCATGAGGAGAATTAACAACGGATTGCAACAAGGAAATACAACCTTTTAAAGAACAATTATCATAATCAAATTCCTTGAAATCCGAGATAGTAGGTTCAACATTATTAGAAGTTGAGGATTCTCCAATCTCACTGTCGGTGTCAAAACCGGCGGATCTCGGGTAGGGGGTCCCGAACTGTGCGTCTAGGCGGATGGTAACAGGAGACAAGGGACACGCTGTTTTTTACCCAGGTTCGGGCCCTCTCGATGGAGGTAAAACCCTACTCCTGCTTGATTAATATTGATGATATGGGTAGTACAAGAGTGGATCTACCACGAGATCGAGAGGCCAAACCCTAGAAGCTAGCCTATGGTATGATTGTTGTTCGTCCTCTGGGACTAAAACCCTCCGGTTTATATAGACACCGGATAGGGTTAGGGTTACACAGAGTCGGTTACAATGGTAGGAGATCTACATATCCGTACGCCAACCTTGCCTTCCACACCAAGGAAAGTCCCATCCGGACACGGACGAAGTCTTCAATCTTGTATCTTCATAGTCCAGAGTCCGCCAACGGTGATAGTTCGCTATCCGCCACCCCTAATCCAGACTCCTCAAGAGCTCTCTAACCAGGCTTCAATGATGATTTAATCCGACGCGCCTATTGTCTTCAACATTGCAAGGCGGGTTCCTCCTCCGAATACTTCATAGAAGATTTTGAAAACAAGGATAGTGTCCGGCTCTGCAAAACGAGTTCCACATACCACCGTAGAGAGAATAACCCTTGCACAGATCTGCTGACGTATTCCGTGGCATGACATCACACCATGGCCAGGCCTTTATACGAATCATTTTACTGTTCCACCTCAGCGCGTTTAGCGAGGTGGTTTCCTTGGCACGTGTTATCAGAGCGGAGATCGTGCCCCCTTATTCCGGGATTCCCATCAATACGGACGTGGGTAACCCGACCGCGCCATTGATTACGGCGCTTGGGAGATAAGCGAGTTTTACCAGGCTGGCGGGGGACACATAGCTTCGGCCGTCCATATAAGGGGATAAGGATCCACCTTTTAACCTACGCCTTCTTCCTCCTTTGCTCATCCATTTCCGCGCACTCGAGCTCCAGCGCCCAAGTCCGCACATCCCACCTCAACCTTCTCCAACTATGTCCGGAGCGGGAGGCAAGTGGATGGCCTCCTCCGTCATGGAGGGGCACATCAAAAAGCTGCGGAAAGCCGGATACTTGTCCGGTGACATCGCGTGTCGGCTCCCCGACAAGGGGCAGCTCATTCCCACCCCCAGGTCCCATGAGAGGGTGGTGTTCCTCACCCACTTCCTCCGCGGACTAGGTTTTCCACTTCACCCATTTGTCCGGGGGCTCATGTTCTACTACGGCCTGGATTTCCACGATCTGGCCCCGAACTTCATCCTCAACTTCTCGTAGTTTATCGTCGTGTGCGAGGCCTTTCTCGGCATCCAGCCCCACTTCGGCTTATGGCTGAAGACCTTCAATGTCAAGCTGAAGGTAGTGGGCGGCCGCCAAGCGGAGTGCGGAGGTGCCATGGTTGGCAAGATGGCCAAAGTCCTATGGCTCGAGGGCTCCTTTGTGGAGACTGTGAAGGGGTCGCAATCGGGGTGGTTCTACATCACCGAGTCGCGCGACTCTCAATGGGCGGCGGCCCCCGAATTCCGATCTAGCTTCCCCACACGGCTCACATCATGGAAAGAGACGAGCCTGACGTGGGGTGATTCGGAAGAGTTGTCCGGACTCCAAACCTGCGTCCGAAACCTAGTGGACAAGAATCTCAAGCTTGTCAACATAATCCAGGTGATGCTCATCCGCCGGATTCTCCCATGCCAGCAACGGGCCTTCAATTTGTGGGAGTTTGATCCGCACAAAGACCGAACCTTGAGCCGGCTCTTCGACACTACGTACAAAGATGCCTGGAAGGTGCTGTTCAAGGGCGCCGAAGCTCCCGCATCCGCTACCGAAGATCGCGGATTCAGCTCGCAGCGTCAAGCCAGCGAGGTAAGTTATTTTACCCTTTATGGGACTCTTTTTCATAGTTTGACTCTATGCGGATCTAAAACTCCCTAACCTTTGACAGATCGGTGAAGACGTCCGGACAGATTGACCGTCCGCCCCCCTTGCCAGAAGACCCAGCGGACACCCGATTGACGGGGCTGCTGGCTCCGGCACCTCACGTGGTGCCAGAGAAGAAGGCCAAGAAGAAAGCAACGGGAACTCGAAGGAGCTCCCGGCGCCAGGTACTGTCGGACTCATCGTCCGACGACTCTGAGGCGGAATCCTCCCCTGAGGGCGAGGAGGAGGAAAAAGAAGCCTCTCCCCCAACAGGGGGAGAGAAGAAAAGGAAGGCCGCCCCGACTAGGGAGGCCGGAGGGTCCAAGAAAGGAAGGACCCTTCCTCCGGACTTCTCCACCAACGCCGACAATGACGAGGAGGAGGGCCACCAAGGGCCAAGCCTCGGCGAGATCGTAAGTGTCCTGACTCGGAATAGCTCGTGACTTTTATTTGTCGATAGTGTCTTCTAACGCCGAATATAACCATGTAGCCCGCCCAGGACGCAGCTCGCCGCTTCGCCGAGCGGCTCCTGGATTCGTCGGATGTGAATAGCACTTCACTTCGACCGCCTCTCTCCTCGTGACGCAGACGACACCGCAGTGGAGTCCCAAAAGGGGTCCCACCAGGAGGAGGTGGTCCTGGAGGTACCGCAAGGCGACCTCCCGGACTCCGAGCGCAAAGGGGGCGAAACCCCAGAGGGCTCTAAGTCCGGCCCTGTGCCGGACTCCGTACCGGAACCTTCAGTTGTTCCGAAGTCCGGCAAGCGGCCCCTTCGTAAGAAGGGCAAGGCTGCGACGCCGGTGACCTCCGTCTATCCGGAGGCACCGGATAGCTTGCTGGAGGCGCTTAAAGGCGCCTCCATCGACGAGGAGCACCTCACTGTTATGAGTGTGGTGATCCAGAAAGTTCAGTCCGCCAAGAGCGGGCTGACTGAAGCCTGCACCAGCCTTCTAACAGGCTTTGAGGTAAGTTTAGAATATGTAAAAATATTACCGCATAGACAGTAGCCTCGATGCTTAGTTCGTGTTCTGGAAAGAAAACCGGACTGAGGATCTAAAAATATATATGCAGGAGTCTAACATAAGTATGTCAATATGGGAATTCAGGCTTCGCTGCTGACCTCTGCCGCACTGACTGCGAAGGTCAATGCATTGAAGTAGAGCCTCGAGCAGTCCGAGAACGAGCTCGGCCTTGCCAAGAAGCAGCTCGAGGACAAGGAAGGTAAGTAATACCTTCTTAAAGTAATACCTTATAGAAAGGATTTGGTTGCAAAAATGACAGGACTAACGTGGGTATTGTAGGGGCCACGAACAAGGTGGCGACCCTGAAGGAAGCGGTGTCCAGGGCCGAAAGCAAAGCGGCCGCGGAACGCACCGAGCGAGAGAAGCAGGAGGCGCGGGTGGCGGAGGTCCGACAAGAGCTCCATACGATCGTGGAAAAACACGAGAGTTTGGAGCGTGACTCGAAGACTCGAGAGTCCGAGCTCGCCTCGGCTCTTGAGAGTGCCAAAGCCGCTAAGGCCAAAGCCCAAAAAGCCCTCCAGGAAATTGAATCATTAAAGAAGATAGCGGCGGGTAAGGCATTCTTTATGCAAAGCAAGCATGTGAAAGTGAATTATCTATTACTTACCCGAATCCGGAGCTCTCCAGGAGCATTCGCAGATCTGCCCCGTAGTGTGTCTGATGCTGCCGCTTTCTACCGCGCCGAGGAGGGGAGCTCAACGGAAAAGGTGTTCTGGTCTTTGTATGCTGAGGCCGGACATCCGGTGCCCCTGAGCGACCAGCTGAAGCAGCTGGTCGAGCTCCACAAGGTCGCCGAGCAGGCCATGAAGGGCCTCATAATTGGTGTGGCCTAAGGAAGCCATGCCTGGAGCTACTTCGGCTAGTGCGGCGGCTGGTGGACGCCTGCCCATGGATTGAAGTCATCAAGCGCCCGTCTGCATTGAAGGTGCCTGTTGGCCCTTGCCCGCTAAAGTGCACTGGGCAAGCTGGATGCTAATAAGCTTGTGACGGACGGGCCACCGCCGGGCAAGGAGCATCGCAAGCCTGAAATGTACTATGAGGGCGTCCTGAAGGGTGCCCTCCTTATAGCGGGGGAATGCTCCAAAGATGTAATTTTTGAATAGACTCGCATTTGTTATCCTGTACGCTGAAAACTTGTTCATATGCGCTAAGCAACGCCAGAATTTAAAACATTACCTTCAGGCGGCCGCTTATCAAATTTGAGAGATGGCAAGTCGTTGGCTTCAGCTCCCATGCCACGAAAGTGGGGTGTTCGGGATAAACTTGAGCGCTCTTGTTCCTATTCTTGGGTCCTTCGAGGGAGGCGCCAACGCAAACGAACAAGGCAACCGGACTATAGTGCTTGAACACTCTCACTTAGCCATAGAATTCTATAATTTTAAATTTCGTGAAGCCCCTAGTATTCGAAGACCGAGTTCGGGCGCTATCCATGCCTTGGCGGACAATGCCGACTCGCCTAAGCGGCATAAGTCTTTAGGGACCCAAAAACCTCTTGAACAACGCATCGCTCTCGCCTCTATCATGACAGTTAGTTTTAGCTTTCCATTGAGGTGCTCAACCCAGCTCAACCGGGCACAATCGCAGTGGTTCTCCCAGCGCTACCTTAGCCGATAGAACGGAACGTAAGGTACCAAAACATGGGAGCCGGGCAACCCAACTATTGACCCAAGACATGATTCGAGCCGATGCATATAATGCTATAAGTTCGGGTGCCGACTTGTGAAAGTGTTCGACTTATCACACCATATCTTTGGGGTACTTAAGCCCCTGGTGTATTAGCCGTACCAAAGTGTACGAGGGCAACGTGTCATGAATGAACATATATATAGATAAATAAAGGAGTGCAATAATAGGCAAAAGCTATGTATTGTTTATTCAAAAAGGTACTGCAATGAAAGCAGGACGATACAAATAGTGCGATAAGCAAGGGATGGGACTATTTAACATGTCCCTCTCGAGGGTAAGCTGCGGATGGTATGTAAAACAGGTATAATGCTCGTAGTAGAGACCACCTGGACACTCGGCATAGCTTTCTGCTTCCCTGGCTGTTGCATCGTGAGTTCGGCAATTCTAGTGCCGGACAGGGCTTCTGGAAAACGGAGTCCTGAAAGTAAGAGAAAAGAAGAAAGAAAAAGAATGACACAATCGGGAGCCCCTCGTGCGGTTGAGCCGCATTCTGGGCATGCCGTGGTCGTGCCCCTCCCCTTATGCCCATGGTATCTCCAGAGCGTAGTTATGTACGCGTAGTACTGGCTTCACAATTTCGCGAGGGCTGGGGTTGGGGCCGGATTTCTACGCGTGCTCGAATCGTGCCAGGCGGTCTTGTTGTAGGTTACTCCGTGTGCGCTTGACGGTGTCCAGACGTTTAATAGCCGGACTCGAGAATTGCTGTGAGAGGCTGCTTTGCACCTCCGCCGCGAGGGCCGCCGTGTGCTCTTCCGTTCGGAGAGAGCGTTCGGTGTTTCCATTGACCGTGATTACTCCTCGAGGGCCTGCATCTTGAGCTTGAGGTATCGCGTGAAGCGGCACCGCATTGAACTTTGCAAATGCGGTTCGCCCAAGCAAGACATGATAGCCGCCATGAACGGGACTATGTCGAAGATTAACTCTTCGCCTCGTGGTTATCCGGGATCCAAGACCACTTCGAGTGTAACTGAGCCTGTACAATTGGCCTCTACACCTGGTATGACGCCTTTAAAGGTCATCTTTGTGGGTTTAATCCTTGAGGGGTCTATGCCCATTTTGTGCACTATATCCTGATAGAGCAGGTTCAGGCTGCTAGCGCCGCCCATCGACTCTAGTGAGGTGGAATCACGATGATTGGGTCAAGAACCACGCGCGAATCCGCCATGGCGGATGCTAGTGGGGTGGTCCCTTCGATCGAAGGTGATCGGGCAGGAGGACCATGGGTTGAACTTTGGCGCGACTGGCTCCATCACATATACGTCCCTTAGTGCATGCTTCCGCTCCCTTTTGGGTATGTGGGTTGCGTATATCATGTTCACCGTCCGCACTTGTGGGGGGAAGCCCTTTTGTCCTCTATTGTTTGGCGGCCGGGGCTCCTCCTCATCATTGCTATGCAGCCCCTTGTCATTGAGTTCAGCATTTAACTTGCCTGCCTGTTTGAAGACCCAACAATCCCTGTTGGTGTGGTTGGCTAGTTTTTCGGGGGTGCCATGTATTTGGCATGAGCGATCGAGTATTCGGTCCAGATTGACGGCCCCGAGTATTTCTTTTGAACGGCTTTTTCCGCGACCGGTTTAGAGCTCTCTGAATCCGCATTGACCGCCGATCTTCAAAGATTATCGCCGTTAATGCGGCGCTTTGTGCTTGTTGCGACGCGACCTGCCATTACTGTCCTTGGTATCCGAATTACTGTGGTTTTGTTCGTTGTTGCTACGAGCTAGCCAGCTGTCCTCTCCCGCAAAAGCGGGTCATGAGTGTTGTGAGGGCTGCCATGGATTTCGGTTTTTCCTGCCCTAGGTGCCGGCAAGCCACTCGTCACAGATGTTATGTTTGAAGGCTGCAAGAGCCTCAGATCCGGACACCAACGATTTGATTTTTCTTGGTTAGGAACCGTGTCCGAATTGTCTTGCCGATTCTTCCGCTGCTGAATTATGTGGCTGAGGTCATCGGCGTCGGTGGTCGCACATATGTGCCCCGGAAGTTATCAAGGAATGCGGCTTCGTGTCCTCCCAACAACCAATTGATTCTGGCCGGCGGCTGTTAAGCCAATGCCGAGCTGGTCCTTTAAGCTTGAGGGAGGTATTTGATGGCGTGTAGATCATCACCAAGGGCCATGTGGATATGGAGGAGGTAGTCCTTGATCCAAACCGCAGGATCTGTTGTGCCATCGTATGATTCGATGTTTACGGGTTTGAAACCTCGGGATTTGATGATCCATCACTTCGCCTGCGGAAGCATAGTGGGTGTGCGCGCCTCAGATTGAGCTATATCACGACGCAACTCAAATGAGCTTTGTCTACTGTGTTCGGCCCGGCCGGAATTGCTGTATCCGGCGTGACGGTTATCGTCGCGTGTAGTGGGGTGCCCACGCGATCCATAGATTGATCTTGTTTGCCTTGCCTTGTCCTCCAATATGTCTCGCAGGTCTGGCGCGTTTCCCCGTGCCTTGGTACTTTTCGAGTGACGCTGGAGTGCGGCTTGAATGGAGGGTCTAGAGGCCTCTTTGTCGCGACCACGGGGTGGCCGGTCGGCCGCATCATGCACTGGTGATGTAGGTTTGGGTGCTGCTTCCTCTAATTGGGGTAGCAACCTGCGTTTTGGGTATCTCTTGGAGGGGCGTTCGAGTTCGTACTCTTCGGCTGCAAGGACTTCAGTCCATCTATCAGCTAGCAAGTCTTGGTGAGATCTAAGCTGCTGCTGCTTTTTCTTGAGGCTGCTTGCCGTGGCCATAAGCCTGCGTTTGAAACACTCCTGTTCGGCGGGATCCTCAGGCATGACAAATTGCCGCCGCCGAGGCTTGCCTCATCTTCGGAGGGAGGCATATAATTATCGCCCTCCACCTCCCTGCCCGCCGCCTATCATGAGGGCTGGCTTCTCCCTCCTCCTATGCTGAATCCTGCCGAGGGGGTTGTCTTCGCACCGTCCGGTGTTATTATCTCCGTGCCGGAATCACTGCTTTTGCTGTGGCGGATTTAGAGCGGCGCCACGACGCCGACGCTGGGCTGTTTCTTGATGGGTCATCCTCCGCTGTTCCATCGCTGCTCCCATCTTTTGGGATGTCCACCATGTATATGTCGATGACGAGGTGGCCTTCCAGGCCTCTCAGGCGCTGGTTCTTGGTCGCTCCGGCGTCGTCGTCCATACCGTCGATGTCTTCGGAGTCGAAGTCGAGCATGTCGGTTAAATCATCGACAGTGGCTACAAAGTGGGTGGTGGGTGGGCATTGAATTTCTTCGTCGTCTGCATCCCAACCTTCCTGACCGTAGTCCGCCAGGCTCTCCGATAAAGAGAGAGACTTTAGTGAATTCAGGATGTCGCCAAAGGGCGAAAAGCCGAAAGATGTCCGCGTAGTGAACTCCATGACCGCGCCTAATCGGATTCGATTGGCGGGCGCTGGAGGTTCGGAGTCCGGAGAGGAGTCCACACCTTGAGTCACGGATTCACAAAGGACGGAGATGGTGTTCGCTCAATCACCGAGAGATCGTGAGCCCCGAGGCGGTGTCCAGCCACTCGCCCTCGATCGGGCGGAGTCGGCTTCGAGCTAAGGGTCGGAGCAGACGCTGGTGCGGCCTCCAGGGCACTATTCGGCGGCAGAGCTAGATCGTGCCCATCGAGACAGTGCGGCGCGCTTGGCTGTGGCTCGAATCCGTCAAAGATCATGTCTCCGCGGATGTCGGCCGTGAGTTCAAACTCCCAAACCTGACCTGATGGCTGGGGCGAAGCTTCGATCTCGCTCCAGATGGCCAAGTGAATTGCCCGCAGTGCAAAGCCGCCAATACGAAGATCTGTCCGGGAGAAAAGTCTCACCCTAGACCACGCCGTTGTTGATGATCAAGGAGCCATCGGGCCTAAAAATGACGACATACGAGGAACTCTCAATGAAATCACCAATGTCGGTGTCAAACCGCGGATCTAGGTAGGGGGTCCCGAATCGCGCGTGTAGGCGGATGGTCACAGGAGACAAGGGACACGATGTTTTTTACCCAGGTTCGGGCCCTCTCGATGGAGGTAAAACCCTACTCCCGCTTGATTAATATTGATGATATGGGTAGTACAAGAGTGGATCTACCACGAGATCAGAGAGGCTAAACCCTAGAAGCTAGCCTATGGTATGATTGTTGTTCGTCCTACGGACTAAAACCCTCCGGTTTATATAGACACCGGATAGGGTTAGGGTTACACAGAGTCGGTTACAATGGTAGGAGATCTACATATCCGTATCGCCAACCTTGCCTTCCACACCAAGGAAAGTCCCATCCGGACACGGGACGAAGTCTTCAATCTTGTATCTTCATAGTCCAGGAGTCCGGCCAACGTTGATAGTTCGGCTATCCGGAAACCCCCTAATCCAGGACTCCCTCACTCACTTTTACCAAATTTAAGATTAAAGACTCCGAATTCTTGGGACGCCTTCTAGGCAAAGTTGATTCATCATCAATCCCATAATCATCAAAATTCATATTGCAAAACATAGATCTAATCGGAGACGCATCAATAACTTTAAGATCCTCATCATTATTTTCATGTAATCTAGAAGAACACGCTTTTATAAAGCTTTCTTTTTTAGCACGCAATCTAGCGGTTCTTTCCTTGCACTCGTCAATGGAAATTCTCATTTTTGAGAGACTCATTGATATCATGCTTTGGAGGGGAAGATCTAATTTTAAGAGAATCAACATCAAGCGAAAGTCTATCAACGTTCCTAGCCAAATCATCAACTTTGAGCAATTTTTCTTCAAGCAAAGCATTAGAATTCTTTTGAGAAATCATAAATTCTTTCACACTATTCTCAAAATCAGAGGGCATCTTATTAAAATTACCATAAGAATTATTGTAGGAATTTCCATAATTATTAGAGGGATTACTAGGGAACGGTCTAGTATTAAAAAAATTTCTATAAGCATTGTTTCCAAAACTATTCCTACCAACAAAATTCACATCCATAGATTCATTATTATTCTCAATCAAGGAAGACAAAGGCATATCATTGGGATCAAGAGGAGTATTTTTAGTAGCAAACATCTTCATAAGTTCATCCATCTTTCCACTCAAAATATTCATTTCTTCTATAGCATGCACTTTTTTACTAGAAGATCTTTCGGTGTGCCGTTGAGAATAATTAGCCATAATATTATCAAGAAGTTTTGTAGCATCTCCTAACGTGATTTCCATAAACGTGCCTCCCGCGGCCGAATCGAAGAGATTTCTAGAAGCAAAGTTCAAACCGGCATAGAATTTTTGTATGATCATCCATAAATTCAAACCATGAGTAGGGCAATTGCGAAGCATCAATTTCATTCTTTCCCGAGATTGGGCAACATGCTCATGATCAAGTTGTTTAAAATTCATAATATCGTTCCTAAGAGTGATGATCTTAGCGGGAGGAAAATACTTAGAGATAAAAGCATCTTTGCACTTGTTCCAAGAATCGATACTATTCTTAGGCAAAGACGAAAACCAAACTTTAGCACAATCTCTAAGTGAAAACGGAAATAACTTCAATTTGACAATATTGTTATCCGTATCTTTCTTCTTTTGCATATCACACAAATCAACAAAATTGTTTAGATGAGTAGCGGCATCTTCGCTAGGAAGGCTGGCGAATTGATCTTTCATAACAAGATTCAGCAGAGGGATATTGATTTCACAAGACTCAACATCATTAAGAGGAGCAATCGGAGTACTAAGGAAATCATTATTATTGGTATTCGAGAAGTCACACAATTTGGTATTATCTTGCGCCATGGTAACAAGTAATCCAAGACACAAGCAAATAGAAAAAGGCAAGTGAAAAGAGAGGAGGAGAATGGGAAAGAGAGGGCGAATAAAACGGCAAGGGTGAAGTAGGGGAGAGGAAAACGAGAGGCAAATGGCAAATAACGTAAATGCGAGGGAGATGGGTTTGTGATGGGTACTTGGTATGTCTTGACTTGAGCGAAGACCTCCCGGCAACGGCGCCAGAAATTCTTCTTACTACGTCTTGAGCTTGCGTTGGTTTTCCTCGAAGAGGAGAGGGTGATGCAGCAAGTGTAGCGTAAGTATTTCCCTCAGTTTTGAGAACCAAAGTATCAATCCAGTAGGAGGCTCCTCAAAAGTCCCACGCACCTACACAAACAAACTGAGAACTCGCAACCAACGCAATAAAGGGGTTGTCAATCCCTTCACGGCCACTTGCGGAAGTGAGATCTAATAAAGATAGTATGATAAGATAAATATATTTTTGGTATTTTATAATATAGATGCAAAAACTAAAGATGCAAATATGATAAGAGATAGACCCGGGGGCCATAGGTTTCACTAGTGGCTTCTCTCAAGATAGCATAAGTATTACGGTGGGTGAACAAATTACTGTCGAGCAATTGATAGAAAAGCGCATAGTTATGAGATTATCTAGGCATGATCATGTATATAGGCATCACGTCCATAACAAGTAGACCGACTCCTGCCTGCATCTACTACTATTACTCCACATCGACCGCTATCCAAATGCATCTAGAGTATTAACTTCATAAGAACAGAGTAACGCATTAAGCAAGATGACATGATGTAGAGGGATAAACTCATGCAATATGATATAAACCCCATCTTGTTATCCTCGATGGCAACAATACAATACATGCCTTGCAACTCTTTCTGTCACTGGGTAAGGACACCGCAAGATTGAACCCAAAGCTAAGCACTTCTCCCCTGGCAAGAAAGACCAATCTATTAGGCCAAACCAAACTGATAATTCGAAGAG
The DNA here is from genome assembly GCA_021605205.1 of Aegilops longissima. Taxonomy (NCBI): domain Eukaryota; kingdom Viridiplantae; phylum Streptophyta; class Magnoliopsida; order Poales; family Poaceae; genus Aegilops; species Aegilops longissima. The sequence continues at coordinate 483,411,536 of CM038681.1, read as the reverse complement.
ACTTGCAAAGATAACTTAATCACACATAAAAGAATTCAGAGAAAATTCAAATATTATTCATAGATAAACTTGATCATAAACCCACAATTCATCGGATCTCGACAAACACACCGCAAAAAGAGTTTACATCGAATAGATGTCCACAAGAGAGGGGGAGAACATTGTATTGACATCCAAAAAGAGAGAAGAAGCCATCTAGCTAATAACTATGGACCCGTAGGTCTGTGGTAAACTACTCACAACTCATCGGTGGGGCAAGGATGTTGATGTAGAGGCCCTCCGTGGTTGATTCCCCCCCAGAGTGAGTGCCAAGGCTCCAAGATGAGATCTCGCGAATACAGAAGGTTACGGTGGTGGAAATTGTGTTTCGTGGTGCCCCTGGATGTTTTCGGGGTACGTAGGTATATATAGGAGGAAGAAGTACATCGGTGGCCGCCCGAGGGGCCCACGAGACAGGGGGGCGCGCCCTATAGGGGGGGGGGCCTCCTATCTCGTGGAGGTCTCGGCTGCTTCTTGACTTGCACTCCAAGTCCTCTGGATCACATTTGTTCCAAAAATCACGCCCCCGAAGGTTTCATTCCGTTTGGACTCCGTTTGATATTCCTTTTTCTTCGAAATACTGAAATAGGCAAAAAATCAGCAATATGGGCTGGGCCTCCGGTTAGTAGGTTAGTCCCAAAAATGATATAAATGTGTAAAATAAAGCCCATAAATATCCAAAAGGGGTAATATAATAGCATGGAACAATAAAAAATTATAGATATGTTGGATACGTATCAGTGGGCTGCCCGGCCTTTACCCGTGAGCTCCGGCAGTTCCAGTGGCCGTCCCACCACACGTTCAAGCCCGACGTTGGCGAGAAGTACACTGGCAAGACCCATCCGTCCGAGTTCCTCAGCATCTACACCATCGCGATGCAGGCTGCTGGAGCTCGCGACGACAAGGTGCTCGCTAATCGCTTTCCGCGCGCCAAGCCCAATGTGATGTCTTGGTTGATGCACTTGCCGGTGGATTCCATTTCTTCCTGGTCGGATCTGTGCCATGAGTTCGTTGGCGCCTTCACAGGAGGCCACCAAGCTCATGGCCAGGCCAGCGATCTGCAAATCATTCCCTAGAAGGAAGGGGAAACCCTGCGCAAGTACATCCAGAGATTCAGCCGGGTGCAGAACAACATCCCCGACGTTCATCCCGCCGCTGTGATTAGCTCGTTCCACCAGAACGTGCGCAATCGAAAGATGCGCGAGGAGCTGGCAATGACCAAGGTTAAGGATGTGACCGAGCTCTATGTTCTGGCCGATAGGTGTGCCCGGGCTGAAGAGGGAAGGAAGTACCACGGCGAAGACGCCGGCACGGAAACCGACTCTACCGATGAAGACGCCGCCACCCCGACGAAGAAGGGTCGGCGTCGCAACAGGAAACGCAAAGGCAAGGCCGTTGAGGGAGTCCTGGATTAGGGGGTGTCCGGATAGCCGGACTACCATCATCAGCCGAACTATCATTGGCCGGACTATCATCATCGACCGGACTCCAAGACTATGAAGATACAAGATTGAAGACTTCACCCCGTGTCCGGATGGGACTTTCCTTGGCGTGGAAGGCAAGCTTGGCGATACGGATATGTAGATCTCCTACCATTGTAACGGACTCTATGTGACCCTAGCCCTCTCCGGTGTCTATATAAACCGGATGGCTTTAGTCCGTAGGACTAGAAGAACAACAGCCCTTACAATCATACCATAGGCTAGCTTCTAGGGTTTAGCCTCCTTGATCTCGTGGTAGATCCACTCTTGTAAACATCCACAATATCAATATCAATCGAAAGCAGGACGTAGGGTTTTACCTCCATCAAGAGGGCCCAACTCGGTAAAACATCGCCCCTTGTCTCCGTTACCATCCGCCTAGATGCACAGCCTCGGGACCCCTACCGAGATCCGCCGGTTTTGACACCGACATTGGTGCTTTCATTGAGAGTTCCTCCGTGTCGCCACCGATAGGCTTGATGGCCTCTTCAATCAACAACGACTCAGTCCCCGGTGAGACTTTTCTCCCGGACAGATCTTCAGATTCGGCGGCTTTCGCATCGCGGCCAACTCACTTGGCCATCCGGAGCAGATCGAAGCTACACCCCGGCCGCCAGTCAGGTTTGAAGTCTAAACTTCACGGCCGATATCCGCAGGGACTTGATCTTCGATGTATCTCGAGCCATAGCCGAGCGTGCCGCGCTGTCACGATGGGCATGACTTAACTCGCCACGGACAACACCTTGAGGCCGCACATCAATCCACTCCGACCCATAGTCCGGAGCCGATCGCCGGATCGAGGACGGATGGCTGGACACCGCCTCGAGCGGCAACTTCTACGGCGATGGAGCCGAACACTTACCTTGTCCCGATAAAGCTCATGACTCGAGGTGCCGGACTTCTCGCCGACTCAACCTCCTGCGCTTCGCCAATGAATCCGATTGGCGCCGATCATGGAATTCACCATTGCGACATCTTTCAAGACTCGCCTTCGCCGATATCATAAACTCATCAAGCATCTCTCGCTATCCGAGAGCCTCGGCCAACCACGCCAGACGGTTGGGACGCGGACGACGAAGAAATTCAGAGCCCACCCACCACCCACTTCAGTAGCCACCGCCGACGATTTAACCGACGATTTCGACCACGACCAAGATATCGACGTATGGACGACGATGCCGGAGACTACTAAGAACCAAAGGCTTACAGGACACCGGAAGACCACCTCATCATACGACATATACATGGTGGACACCCCAAAAGATGGGGACGGCAAAGAAGCAATGAGGCCGATTCCTTAAAGAAACAGCCTGCGCCGCCGACGCCGGGCGCTGTTTAAATCCCGCCACCAAGAAGAATGGAGATACCGCACAGAGATAATAACACCCCGTAAAGCGCCAAGACAACTCCTCCAAAGACGATCCAGCGCAGAGGAGGAGGCAGTACAAGCCCTCACGAGAGGGCGGCATACGAAGAGGTCGAGGATGACAATTACTTACCTCCCTCCAAGACGAGGCAAGCCTCGATGATAAATGAATTCTGCCGTGGCTCGAGGATCCCGTCGAACAAGAGCGCTTTTAGACGCAGCTAATGGCCACGGCAAACAGCCTAAAGAAAAGCAGCAACAGCTTCAAGCTGATCAAGACCCATCGGCCGGCAGATGGACCGAGGTCCTCGCGTCAAGAGTATGAACTCAACGCCTCCAAAACTTACCCAAAACGCAAGTTGCTCCCCGATTAGAGGAGGAGGTATACAAACCCGCATCACCAGCGCATTAATACGGCAGAACGCCACCTCGTGGTCATGACAGTAGAGGCGCAAGCCTCCACTAAAACCGCACTTCGCATCGCCAAAAAGCATGAAGCCACGGGAACGCTGCATTTGCGGGATATATTGAGGACAAGGCAAGATAATCCAGATCTATCTATGGATCACGCTACGCCCCAAGACCCACGATTTAATACCGTCTACGGACACAACTACTCCGCCGGGCCAACACAGCAGCATAACGCCTCTCGAGCTACGCCGCGATATTGCTCAATACAGAGGCGCCAGACACCCACTATGCTTCACCGACGGCGTAATGGATCATCAAATCCTCAAGGGTTTAAACCCGTTAATATCGAATCCACGATGGCACAACAGACCTCGCGGTTTGGATTGAGGATTATCTCCTCCATATACACATGGCCCGCGCGACGATCTTCACGCCATCAAATATCTCCCGCTTGCTTAAAGGACCAGCTCGGCATTGGCTCAACAGCCCGCCCGCAGAGTCAATTGATGTTGGAAGACCGAAGCCGCATTCTCGACAACTTCGTGGCACGTATAAAGCGTACCACCGGACGATGACCTAAGCCACATAATCCAAAGCAGCCGATTTAATCGCCGTGCAATTCGGACACGGTTCTAACAAAGAAAAATCAAATCGCCGATCGTCCGGATGCAGAGCCCTCGCTGCCTTCAAACATAACATCCGCGACGAGTGGCTGGCCCGACACCTAGGACAGAGAAGCCGAAATCCATGGCAGCCCTCACATCACTCATGACCCGCTTCGTAAGGGAGAGGATAGTGGCTAGCTCGAGTAACAACCTCAAGAAAACGCTGGCAGTCCGGATACCAAGGACCGCAATGGCAGGTTGCGCCGAAACAAAAACAAACGCCGCATTAACGCCGACAAGAATGAGGATACGTAGTCAACGCCGGATTCCGAGGCTCCAAGCCCGGCCAACGGAAGAAGCCATTCAAAAGAAACATCCGGCCTGTCCAATTTGGACCGAATACTCGACCGCCCTCACAAATACATGGAACCCCGAAAAGCCAGCTAACCACACCAACAGAGATTGTTGGGTATTCAAGCAGCAGGCAAATTAATCGCCAAACAAAGGACAAGGCTACACAGCGATGACGAGGAGAGACCCGCCGAACAACAGAGGACAAAAGGGATTCCCCTCAAGTTCGGACGGTAAACATGATATACGCAACGATATTCCCAAGAGGGAGCGAAAGCGCACTAAGGGACGATACGCCGATGGAGCCAGCCGCCTCAAAATTCAACCCATGGTCCTCTTGCTCGATCACTTTCGATCAAGAGACCATCCGACTAGTATCCGCTTATGGCGGATTCGCCGCACTGGTTTTAGACCCAATCGCCGACGGATTTCACTCACGAGAGTCCCGATGGATTTGCGGCAGCCTCGAACCTGCTTTATCGTGATACATGCGCAAGATGGGCATAGACCCTTCAAGGATTAAGCCTACAAAGACAACCTTCAAAGGCGCTATACCAGGTGTCGAGGCCAATTGTACAGGCTCGCCACATCGAAGTGGTCTTCGGATCCCGGATAATTTCCGAAGCGAGGAGTTAATCTTCGACATAGTCCCGCTCCGCAGCGGCTATCACGCCCGCCGGACGAACCGCTGCTTGCAAAATTCAACGCGTGCCGCATTATGCATACCTTAAGCTCAAGATGCCAGGCCTCGCGAGTCATCACGGTCAATGGAAACACGGAACGCCCTCCGAACGGAGGAACATACAGCGCTCGCGGCAGTAAGTACAGAGCAGCCTTTCAAGGCAATTCTCGAGTCCGTTGTTAAACGACCGGACACGACCAAACGCGCCTCGGAGCAACATCAACTAAGACCACCGCACGCCTGCGCATCGCCAAAGTAATGCGGCCCCAACCCCAGCCCTCGCAAAATTGTAAGACAAACTCTCCACAGACATAATTACGCTCGAGATACCATGGGCATAGGGGAAGGGCACAACCACAACAGACCCAGAGTGCGGTTTGACCACACCAGGGGCCCCAAGTGTCGCTTTTTTTCTTTTATTTCTCTTTTTTTATATAGAACTCAGTCCGCATGTAACCTGCCGAACTCATGATGCAACAGCCAGGAAGGACAAAGGTCACATTTAACACTCGTGGTCTCCATCACGGCATTAAATTTGTTAAATACAACATTCCATGCTCTACCCTCGAGGGAGACGCTTTAATTCGGCCCAACCTTTGCTTTCCGCACTATTTGTATCATTCCGCACTCATAGCATATCTTCTCAAATAAAATGCAGCTCTTTTTGCCCATAATT